>CAJFCZ010000610.1:0-10133 GCA_904066245.1 Eimeria sp. OTU-Y | reverse complement strand
ATATAATATCGCATGTAATATATACAATAATTATATACTATACATATATAATATGTATATACGGAAGTTTATTAGCAGCACATATTCCGCATAGCATTTCCTCTGCGTGCGATGCAGCAGAACTACATGCATCTCCTATATACTACGACTCCATGACTTCGCCTCCAGACACGTGGGGATCTACTTAACATCTTCAATCACTTTTCGCACATGTGGCAGGAACACCATGAAGGAAAGGTCCTGCATGGCGAACAGCTGCTGCCACCGAGCCGATACTCACGAACAGGGGCCTGCGAACTGCATCGAAAACTGCCTGAAGTCCTGGAGGAGAGATGCGTGGCAGTTGTCGGCCAGAACAGTTCAGACTCCCTCCACAAACTATATTCATCGCATCGGTCGTCTCAAATCATCCTATGCTAACCACATTCCTCATTCCGCTTCTCGTTTGCTAGCTCCATATCGTTCAGCACGAACGAGACGCAAACGAAAACAACCTCGCTAACAAGCGAAGCAAAGAATACAAGTCGTTCTCTTCTGCCATTCCCCCTGCACTCTACAACACAGCAATAATCCACTGCTTCCCTGAGCATCGAAAGTCTTCAATTCATTGCACGACCGTTTCCGAGGCTTCTGCAGACTCTCATCAGCAGCCCACCCCCACGCACCTTCTGCGCAACCACACATCCCCATTTATTCCACCTTACCCGCACAATAACTACCATGCTACCGAACCGTGCCAATTACCAATCCTATTTAACGTCCGACACAATTCACCACACAGTCCCTGCCTCCTCCTACCGCTTATTGCACTGCCCACATACTACTGCACCAATGCGTGGACGTTGTTTTCAATGTCAGGACATGTGTTGCAAATGCATAGCGCAGAACAAAAACACTCCAATGAGTAGAAACCGAACAAGAACACACCTAAACCAAAACGAGCTCCAGCGCCACTTCAGCGCATCCAAACTCCACAACTGTGAGCGAAACCCAATATATATCCATGCCTGCGCTCATACAGCCTGATATATTACAGTACTCCTGACCGTGCAAACCAGACGCATTAACCCTAAAGTGCAAGACAAAACTGCCAGCGGAGGCAGCGCCAAATAAGACCTCACCACAACGTCACCATACACGCGCGCAAATAAACTGCATTACCCCAAGCTACCTGCACATGCAGACCCGTCAGCTCTCCGCCAAATACTGGAGATACGCTTATCAGCACGTGGAGCTTATTTAGGCAACTGCCCTGCGGCCTAACTTAATAACGGCGGCAAAACGATACAGCTGCCTGCATCGAGCGTCCTCGTCAAGTCGCTGTTCGTTGGAAAACCAACGACTATCCGAACATTTCATGATGAAGCCTGTTAACCGCACGCGTGAACTGAGGAAGACTGTGTCATGTCCTCCACGGACCATTGTGGAAGGGCGCAACGGGCGTTCAGCCGAGCCATAGCTGCCTCCGAAGAACATCACTCACACATTGGTAAATCCAACTCCCTCCCAATACAAAACAACTTAACAAATCCCATTGAGGGAGGCACACCACCTCCACCACGAGATCTGCTGTGTTGTGCAAATGCCATGCGCATTGACACAATGCGTATTGGCCGCGGTGTCGGCCACCCCCAGCCCCTTCGCTGTTCCCGTCCTCTTCACAACAACTACCATTCTACCATTCTAAATAACTGTCCATTCACCAATCCCGCTTTACCTCCTACACAAATCGCCGTCTAGTCGCTGCCTCTTCCTAACTCGCATTGCGCTACGCATACTCTACTGTGTCAATGTACTGACATCGCTATAGTGTCGAGGCATGTCTCATTTGTGCCCATCAAAAGGGAAACACAGCCTAACCAGTATTTGCAGAAAAATATCACCGCTAAAGCAAAACAGGGGCCTAAGCATCACCCAGGAACTCACCAAAACTGCATGCGTGTGCATACGCATCCACGTGCACCTTCAAAAACCCTTATACCTATCACTACTCACGACAGGCGGAAGGCACCGCTCGCAAACGCATACTGTCTGGTAAGCACCGGATATCATCTCAACGCCAGGGAGAGCGATACCGCATCATGCTCGCGGACGTGGGCAGGCAAGCTGAATGACCCCATGCATGTGTGCACATGAACGTCCACTAACTGTCCTTCAAATACGGTACATACTGCTATTGTTAGACCGAAGTGATGCCAAACAAGCCAAGTGGCACAGCCGTGAACCATATGCCAGCTGCAGGACGATCCACCTGGCTGCATGGGACATCCCATCCCATATCCCGCAAACGCATGTTGCATCGCCGAAGCCCATTATTCCTTTTACCCTCCCAGTGGATGCATCACAATCATATTGAAATGGGAATCCAATTATTTTCTCATCCAAACTTCTTATAACTGTATGCAAACACGCATGCAACCGTCGCTGCTCTCAGTTGCACATAACAGCATTTCATGCATGCGAACCCCTGTACGTTTGATGACTGGTGTATGGTACGTTTTTGTATGGTGCAGTCGACGGCGGCCTTGGGTATTCCCTCACGCAGGAGGTGCTTGCCACACGAAAGCCGTACAGCCGTGCACACAGAGCACCTCAGAATGCTAGCAAGCAAACCCGATTTTTATCCAGCAAATGATGCGTACACGCCTATCGGCAGGTGGGACTGGTTCAAACCCGGGCAAGCAAACAGCGCACGCTTACTAACAACTGCAGGTCGATGCAGCTCTACCCATGGTTTTTTTTCTCGAACTCCTGGCTGCTGAGAGGGCAACAAGCATCGCAATTCCTCACGAGATACAGGAAACATGTCGTGCGTGCAGACCGAGTACCCTATTCCCGTTTGCCTCTGCACACTTTTTCATAGAGCTATCAAGGGTTAGCTGTGCGACGACAAGCTCGGAAACACTTAGTCACACCTTTGTAAGCTGAATCCGCGACGTTGTAAAAATCGCCTGGATAATCCTGCCACAGCAAGAATATGCGAATTAGATGGGCACTTTGGTGCGTTTCACGTTACCTGATAGCTTCAATATGAGCCACTCGTTTCGCGTTTTTTCATGCAGGCGTCACGCAGATAAGGACAGTGCGTGTTGTTCGCACGGTCGGTCGCACCGCGTCCCCCGTGCCTGCGGCCTTCAATCATGCAGTGCTACTGCCTCATCAACTAATTCACATCGTCTAGAACGTCACTTTGGCCTGTTGAATGCAAAATGCAGCTCCAAAATGTCCTGCCTCAGTAAATAGCAACCCACATGCACATTTGCGCCCATGCCTGCCATCAGACAGCCTGGAATGTTGCACTATCCACCACCACTACTCCCCGTCAATCATATGTGCTTGCTTGTAGTCACGTACTAGCTGAGCACAGCAAGGCACAACGTTAAGGCCGGAGAAGGCTTCTCCACACAATGGCCATATATGCGGTAAGTCGAGCTGCATAACCCGAGGAGGTTAACACACGCAGATACCCTAGCCCTTCGCAAAATAATACCTGCTCTCCTTTAGGCTGCGTTACTGGTGCCAACTGCAGCAAAACGATAAAGTATATGCCAAGGTCCAACTGCCAGACGATACAGCAGGCTGCTTCGGCCGTCCTTGTCAGGTTCCTTCTTTCCTGTTTAACGAACAGTGAAACTGAAAGATAGGACACGTCGAAGATATAAAACGCAAAAATGGCATGGTACCCTGATCGTGCTCCCTTTAGAATTGCCTGAAATTCGTTAAGAGTAGCCTGTTCTGTGATGGATATCTGGAAATAGTATTAGCGATATATTCACAATTAGAAACCACTCCGAACATAAAACACCTTAACTAGTATCGCCGAATGAAACAAGGGCCCCGTTGCAGGTGCAGCCTTTTTTTTGTGCACGGGCTCTTACTATTTACACAATTTGCGTTTGCTGAGTCCTACGGCGGGGACTCAGCAAACGATGCAGCGGCAGACACATCACGCACCAATCTTTCGCCTTTTACTAAAGATTGCCGTGCGTCTGCCTACTACCTCGTGTTTATCGGTACAGCTTATGGGAGGTCGACGCAAATACCCGTGTAGTTGGTTTCGCCACCTACAACCCACTGCGCTGCACATTTACTGGCTCATTAATTCACTGAAGCCGTTGGGAATGCCCAACTCTACCTCGCAGATAACGTCGTAGAGCCGAGACATGTCTTCCCACCAGATACCAAGGAAAAGCGGCGAGTATGAGCTTAAGAACTCGAGTGCATCTACTCGTGGGAAATAAAAGTGCAGCTACATCTTAATGGTGCCAGATCAAAGAAAAACAAGCTCTCACTACATCACAATGCGAATCCATACATTTGCATGCATTCACAGATGCATCCATACCTGCCATGAGGTAGCCTTAAAATATAGCTGCACTTTTATTCCTAACGAGCAGATGCACATGCATTTAAGGGCATACTTGCTAGTTAAAACAACGCAGGATCGCACCGCAAGGGAACTGCGCGCCACATCGCGCTCGTTGAAGCACGCACAGAAGCTGTTGTTATGCCCACATACTCGGAGTCTTGTAGCTTTCTGCCGAGTACTGCGTACAGTATTCGTGCCGAGTATACCTTATATGAACCAAGGAAAGAGAAACAAACGCACATTTGATATCCACTGCAGGGCAACACAGCCCACTACATGTATGTCTTTGCCGAATCCCTTCCTGTTGGGAAACCAGGGGTAGTCGGAAGTGTCTAACTCGGGATGGGGTCAAGGGCATGCCTCTGTTATTCTCTGCCTACTCCGTTTCAGTGGATTGAATGCTTCGCTGTGAGGCACCAGCCTTTAACGACGCCAGTTATTAGACACCCAGAACACAAAACAGCCTAACTACACTTGGACCTGCGAACCAGAATAACTTGCCTACACTAAGGGTTCCGTTTTGTGCATGTTGCCCAACAGCCACAACGATGAGCTATCGGTTTTGCGCTCCTTCGTAGAAGCGCCTTGAGGATTTCCAGAATGCGTTTTCGCCGCGCCCTCTGCCGCAGCCCACCTTTGTCATTCCCTTTCGCCGTAGATCTACCACGGCACATGTCCTTGCTGGCGTCAACACCACGTAATGTTGGATACACATCGCCCCGCAGTTTCTGTCACGTCTAGCCACGCATTGAACTGCATATGCACTGGCCCACCAAATCACTGATATGATTTATGTCAGACCCTCTTTCCACAATAGAGATCGCAAAGCCAAAATATCTTGCCACGAAATGTACCCAAAGCGACAATGACCAAAGCAAAAGCCTTCACTTCGTGTCGTAACACGAATCCAAAAACATGCAGACAGCAGATATACACCCATGCCTGCCATCAAACAGCCCTACAACGTAGCAGTACATATACCTGGAAGCAACAGATGTGTTTGCTTCTGAAGGCATACACTCTAGACAAAGCAACGCAGGATCACAAGGCCTGGGAATGTTTGGCCATATGGATCGCTGGGTCGCGCGCACGCGGACTGCATTAACCTGCGACAAGCAGTGCGTATACGTTTTTTGGTAGGGACAGCTGGTATGAACCAAGCCAAGCGAACAAACTGCACGTTTAATACAGACTGCTGGACGATGCAGCTGGCTCCATGGGGCATCCATGCTGAATCGCATATTGCCGGAACACAAAGCATGCTCGGAAATGTTCATGGCGTGAAGAAGTCACTACGTAGATGAAGACAGAGGTCGGTTGGCCACTGTTTACTACAATGGAATGCTATGAACGATTCACTGTGTGGCAAAAAAGTCGAATAGAATCTGGTGGCACATTCATGAATGACATCCACACCGAAATCAAAATGGCTCAGTAAATCTCGCCGACACAGAAGGACGCTCCAGCGTCAACGATTTCGCTTTGTCCCCTTGTACCTGCTAGCAACGCACTGAAGTACATATTCCCCCTGTCTTTGCGCATTCACGACACGGATATGGCCAATTCGTGTTGGTCGCAGAGTCGGCAAACACGAGTTGAGCATATTCCTGCCCTTGTTGTCCCAGCTCTCTGCAGAACAGCATTGCCATGCGTAAACGCACTGTGGTCTTCAATGCTAATAAGCGCTGGTCACAAATAGTGTGGGGCGGGCGTTTCTGGCCAGTACCGCATATTCGGCAGCGGACGCGCCACCTAACCAATTCAGTGGACTTTTTGGAAAGGCATACTCCGTCTGACAAATGCATATCGGCGCCGCCAAAATACCACCGCAGTAAACAACAGAGGCAAACATCATTGCGGTCAAGCAAACTTTGATTCCTTGTCCCAATGCTAGCCCATAGAGCTGCATACGGGCACATGACAATCATGCTTGCCATCAGGAACCCTTGAAACGAGCAGGACTCCTCTCAATGACTAGCAAAGGTGATTCCATCTTTGCGCATACTTGCTGACAAAATCAATCATGCGCAATTTCGGTGTTTCCGCATGCCCCGCTCGTAGAGGCGCACACACAAACCGCACTGCCATGTGATGCTCGAACAAGCAGGTCCCCTAGCTTACCGCCAAATGCTGCGTGTATTGCTCCAGGCTGAGACAGTTTATATCGCCCAGTATACGAGAACAAATAGCACGATTAAAACCAGTTGCACGGAGATGGACCTGTTGGCCTGAGGCATCCGCCGAATCCCCTCTCATTCGAAAACCAGTGATAGTCGGAAATGTTCAAGAGCTGACTAATTTACTACATTAATGCTGACCCACGGGATGGCCCCCAATAGCGCATGCGTATTGTGTTATGGCGCTATGAAGACTATGCCGTAAGCGGCTGCACACCAACGAAAATAGGTAGTATGTTCATAAGTGGGCCCTAGTCAGCACACGATACTAATATACCTGCGCAACTGGGCTTCATTTCGATTGTGTAATCCAGTAGGTGCACGACGAGCTGCGGTTTCGCGTTCGCATATGCAAACGCGATGGGTACTCACACAATTCCCGTCGGCCGGCCGCATCCCGCCCTCTGCCATTGGTATTCGCCGCGCAGCAACTCCTGTGATACAGAACCGAGCTGGCAGTAAACGCCACAAAACCATAACGTAACAGAAGTCACCGCCTGTGTCACTACCGCCTCCTTGCAAGTGTTACGCTGCAGATTTGCTTCTCTACCAGTTCACGGAAATCGTTTGTAATGTCAGACCCAGCATCAAAAAACGCATTTTCAGCTCCACAACACTGCGAATGTCTAGATACCAAAGAACAACACGCTCAAGGCAAAACAAATTCCCACAAGTGGTAATACAATCCCTCAAGCCTAGATGCATTGGATAGACGTCCACGCCTGCGCGCATACATTCTGAAACGTAAACGTACCCATGAACGCACCGATCATATGCACGTCCTATTGCGAGCGCACGTTTTGGACGTATAACAACGGACGGGAACTGCCGAAAAGCTCTCCCCTGCAAAGTATCCATGAGCCCGCACCCGATTTGCCGAACCCTAAATGACCTTAGGCATGCAGGTCGTCTACCTTTGAACCAAATACTACCTACAAGGTTTTTGGAGGGGCTAGCTTCCTCCAACCAGGGCAAAGGGAAATGGCCAAAGTTTAATACAAACTGCAAAATGATGCACATTGTTATCTGGGCCGCCCTCCTCAAATATGTTTTTTTGCAGACCTACGACAGTTCGAAATGCTCAATGCATACGGCAAACACCGTCCAACTCCAGAGCCAAGGCACTGATTTTTGTTTGACTTCCATCTTGTATTGCTGGGCAAATTCCGTTGAGGCGCTTAGCTGGAACGAAGATCAATGAAACACTTCATAACTGAACCAACTCCAAACACAAAACAACTTGACTAATCTCGCAGTACCTGAAAAATTCACGTGCACTGCTGGTTCTGCTTTCTTCCCTGTTCCCCATGAAGTTCGCAGAATACTACTAGCTCCGCCTTCTCTTGTACAAGAGCCACGAGTGGTTGCACAACCCTTGTTCGCCAGACTTGCGCCCCGGCCGTCACCGCCTTTGTTCTCCGTAGAACGCCTCCCACCATGCATGCCCGAGCTGACCGTCATTCCTACTAAGCGTTTGACACAAGCTATTGGGTAGCCCCTGGTGTCTGAAATCCAGTATTGTACAGCAGGTATACTGTCTTAGCAGTTCACTGAGACCTTCTATAACGTCGGACTCTGTCTCGCAGACGCATATCGCAATGCCGGAACACACACTGTCACAATGGATACCTGGAATGCGCACGGTCAAGAAGAGGCAAGCACCCAATCCTTTCCACAATGCGCGTTAATAAACCTACACGCACGCACATATACATGTACGCATGCCATACGGCAGCCTTAAAACGTAGTAGTTCCCATAACCGCGAAAAGCAGTTGTGTTTGCTTCTAAGCGCATACTTGCTGGCGGACACAACGCCCGGCTGCAGCGCCAGATAATGCATCCCTCCACCGGCCCCAAGAAGCGCAAACGAAAGATGCATAACCCCACGATATCCGCACAAGCATACGCTTTTGGAAGGGCTGATTTGCGGAAGTGTAAACGAATCAAGCGCAAGCTTAATGCTAATTGCAAGGAGGTGCAACTGGCTGCCTGGAGAACTCTTGGGCGGATCCATTTGCGATGAAAGCCCAGCCAGATTAACAAACATTCACTACAATACGAAAGAGGTATGTTGAACACATGAACGAAGGTGTCTCGCATCGCCGTCAATTTTGAGGATCACGGGAAGCTGCTGGAAAAACCCTGAATCGAAATGACTATCCGGAAGCAACGGCGACACGTGCATAAATTGGCGTAGATTGAACACAAAACAGCCCAAGTAATCTGGGCAAAGCAGAACCATTTGGCTCCGCTACGGGTTCAGCCCCTCTTTGGGCAGGCGCCGCTCAGGTCGACACAACTTATGCTGGTCCTGCCGCCACCCGTGACCCGCCTATCGCCATTCCCGTCTTCGGCAGAGCAGAGGCAATCATATCTAATCGGGCGGATCGCCGTTGGTAGTAGACGCGTGGTACAACTTAGTCATTGCAGCTTCAAGCATACATATACCTTACAAATTAGGTGAAATCATTCGTTATATCAGCCTCAGTCTCGCAGATGCATATCGCAGGGCAAATGCCACCTAAATCTGTAGACACCACAACACGGCACGGTCGAGGCAAAGCCAGTTCCCACTTCTTATCAAACTGCAGGACCAAAACTCTTTATGCACGCAAGAGTGCGTGCCATCAAGCACTTCGAAGCGATGCAGTACTCAAAACCACCGAGCGCATAATATTCGTAAGCTCCATACTCTCTAAGCGAAACAGCCACGTTGAAGACGACTGCATAACAACGGGATCGTAGGCGCTCGCAAGGAATGTGCACAGCCTTACGACGTTAACACGTGCCGCTCTCCTAGTTCATTGCCAAACGATGCTTATAATCGTACCGGCGGAACGATTTGATGTGAACTGGGGCACGGGAGCCACCGCAAGTTTAACTCCAACCGTTGGACGTTTCAGGTGGTTGCCTGGGGCATCTTTGTCTAACTGCTCCTTGTTGGAAGACGCACCATAACGTAAAATTTTCAAAGCTACAAGAACACTAAACTGAGTGGAAGCCAAGGGCCTGCTTCCCCTTCGGTTCTGCCGACCATGCAGGAGTGGTACAACAGCTTACTGTGAGCGGATGAGGTCTAACAAAAACCATTACACATTCACAGCTTACACTACTCCCAAAACACAACAACTTAGCCAGTATAATCCATCTGAAACATCCCCCGGTGGCGCGAGGGGTTCTATCTTCCGTGTTGCCCAGTAGCTACACAACGAGCTAGAAGTCATGCGCTATTCTGTGCAAGCACACAGCGTATCCACTTTTATGTTATTCAAGCCTTTCGGAAATGGCTCGCCTTCGCTAATCTTGCTTTCCGGAAAACAACTGCATGCCCTCGCGCATAACCGAGCTGGCCGTCAATACTATTAAACGCTAACTACACGCCACCGTGCATTGGCCCCCGCCTTGGGCCGCACAATGCGTAAATATGTTGACTCTTCAGTTCACGGCCACCGTTTCGATTGTCGAACTCGGCTTCGCACACGGATGTCGCAGCTCCGAAACATGACTCTTATCAGGCTTCAAAAAATAGCTCGGCCAAAGCTGCGTGAGCCAGCGCCTGTCGTATTGCCACTGCATAAACCAAACG
>CAJFCZ010000609.1:0-10134 GCA_904066245.1 Eimeria sp. OTU-Y | reverse complement strand
ATTATTCCTATTTTTTATTTATTATTTATTTATCATCCTTTATTTAGATAGTTAATTGTTTATTTAAGTCAAATAAACTAAAATCTTAGTCACAAAGTAAAAAACAAAAGGAACGCAATCTAAACATACCCTCCCTCTAAACCCTTAACCCTAAACCCTTATAAACCCTAAACCCTAAGCCCTTAAACCCTATGCCCTAACCCCTAACCGCTAAACCCTAAACCCCCAAACCCTAAACCCTAAACCCTAAACCCTAAACCCTAAAGCCTAACCTTAAACCCTAAACCCTAAACCCTAAACCCGAACACCCGAAAACCTACAACCTAAAGCCCAACCCCTGTACGGTTGTTCGTAAACGAAACTAAAAGCAAAATGTATGTTGTTGTGGTCCGTGTAGAGAAGTACTGGCTGAGAGACGCTTGAGCGTAAGCGCCAGTTGGGGAACAGGAGGGATAGCAAGGCGTCAACGTACTTACTGCAGGTGTTATGCTGTAGGGTGCTCTTGTCCAGCTTATGTGCTTGTACGTGTTGGTGACAAGCCAGTAGAGCTTGGGGAACACATACAAGGGGGCAGGCGTTTCCTGATCCCGTTACCTTAACCATTTCACAAGCCTTTGATTTTTTTGCGCTGCATTGGCAGTTGCATTCACGGTTTTTAACGCATCCTGTCGCAATGCATGAATAACGCTTTATGAAAGATGTTATGTTTTTACAGGTGAACGGGACGATGGCTCGTGGAACATTATCGGGCATCATTCGACTAGGATTCAAGGAGCGAACACACGCGCACCTGTGCGTGGTACTCCGAAGAAATTTCGTTTGTCAAATCCATAGCTCGCCGGAGGGAGAGCACATCCTATTTGACCAAAACTCTGTTTTTGGAGAGAGTGCGCCAGAAAACCATTTTCCTCAATATTGTATAATAGTAGGATGCCAGTGAACGCATATTTGTTCTCCTACATAGGACGTTGCTCCGCTCTTCATGTTTTACGAGGAAACTTGCTTGCAGGCCCAAACCAACTGCGCAGCTGCTGAGGAGAGGAGAGTGGTTATAAAGGAACTACTAGGATTCAAAGCACCCTTTTTAGCTGTTGTCTACACTATCTGCCTCCCCTTGTCTTTTATGCTTGGCGGGACACGCCCACTCTCGCTCCGAGAGAACAAGTTTGATACCCTACTTTCTAAAATTCCGAAAGAGCCATGTTTGCATAGTGTATCACATTGTCGAAAGGCCTAAAGCGCATCATCCGGTCGTCGCATACCGACTGAAAATCAGGATGATTTATTTTCCATCGACAAATCATCTTTCCTCTCCCCCCCGGCCGAAGCAAAAGGACGGGGAGTCATGGTTGTTCCGTTTGCCCAAACAATACACAGCAGCCTCGAAGGTTCCCACACAAATACAAAATACTAAGTGCAAGGGGAGTTGGGAGTCACCCACCAGACTGTACTGCACAACAGCATCAAACCTTCCTATCCAAGGGTCTTTCATTTTGCAACCGTGTCACCATGAGCAAAGGATTCACCGGGCAAAAGGACACGGCAACTGACCATCCGATGTTGGGTTGTCAATGACACTCGATGCGTGCCAGTCCAGAATACGACGTGGAAAAGACTCCATCGTTCTTCAAAGCATAAAGCAAGCCTTCACAGGGAAAGCCCCGGAGGAATCCGCATGCAGCAGCTGGTGAAGCAAGCGCTACATGACGGCGTGACAAAATGCTGTGTGTTACTGTGTTACTGGTGGCAGCACGTGCTGCGTTTTGTTATAATTACCAATCTTGGCATTTTTCAAAGTGAGCAAAAGAAGCAAGGCGCTTTATGTTCGAAAAGCATCTTCGCTCGCACTGAAAAATAGGTTGGAGTGATTGCTTTGAACGTTGATTGTGCGGCCATGATAACCGATTACACAAAAATGGAGCAGCACTGGCTTAATTGCATCTGCCCCAAACCGCAGCAACGTTTAGGAGAAAGTGGCTGCGCTTGAACTGACAGAGTCATACAAACAGCGTACCCTCTGAGTCGGAGCACGCCGCCTACGGGTCGGGACGGGCGGTGACCATAAGATGCTGGTGTACTGTTTCGAGAAGTTAAGTGAGAAATTTACCCATATGCGGATGCAGAATAGACTATTCATCAATCCTTGGTACGATCGAGCTTGCAAACTGGTAATTCATCCGGCACCTGCAAAGCGAGCAAACAACCAGAAGCAGCACTAGTATGGAGCAGATGTAGATTCTGCGGGGGTTCGTTACTATTTTTTGTTTTCCCTCTTTCATCACAAACCTGAGGCGTTATGAGATTGTGTGCTAAACGGTGCACTGCCAATTCGCACAAGAACCTTCATTCCGCGCTCAGATGGAGATTTTCTAATGGGCTGCCCAAAGACGCGCACTGGTGCAGTTCTACGTTAAGCTCGAATCCAACCAGCTGTGGGATTGGGGGCCAAAACGAACTTTCTGAGTTGAATATTGCATGCATCTGCAGATTATGCAGTGGCCAAAGCGGCTGTAGGCTACTACGGCGAGGCCGTAGCATCGAAAATCAGTGGCGCTAGATGGAGCATAAACGTAACTGTGGTTAGCAATTGTTTACTCGTCTGTCCTGTATATTTAGGCAATAGGCGAAAGCAAAACACAATAACAAGCGGTCAGACAAATGTGACAAAAAAGCGCATTATACGCCCACGCGCAAAACAGAAACAGGTAAAAAATATTGTGTACCTGGAAACAAACGTCAGAGTTGCTAGTCTAAAATAAGATGCTGTGAGGCAAGTTACTAATCATCTTCCATATACAGCCGTTATTTTGAATGCACACACATCCATAACCGTCATTAGCGGTGCACTGCGCTCAGAAGCTTACGATGACGAAGGCAGCGTATACATTTATGAGAGCTCGTCGGCAATTTGAGAACAAACATCCGTCTCCTCTATTGATGAATTCCACCTCCACCAAAAAAATAATGGCTTTGCAAGAATGTCACGGACGTGCATGGCCTGTACACCAAGGGAAGATTAACGGGCAAGTACAGTCTAGCACGGCATGCAGCAATTTCTTGGTGTAGGTCAACAGGTATAGTACCGGCTCAATTAGTTCCTGGAACAGCCTAACTGCATACTAACTGCAAACTTCGTTAGGGATCCCATTAAATGCGAGAAACCTGTATACTAACACGAATGGGGGCAGGAAAAGGCACAGGGTGTTAGTATACTGGTTTCTCACCTTTAATCGGATCCCTAGCGAAGTTTGTAGGCAGGCTGTTCCAGGCACTAATTGAGCCGGCACTATACCTGTTGAGCTACACCAAGGAATTGCTGCATGGTTTTTCACCCTGCTCATTTTCTTAGGCTACAAACTGGGTTCAGGATACATCTACGAATGCTCGTTCGATCACACCCAAAATGTCAAGCTGCAGCACAAATACACTAAACGACTTGTAAATGTGCATGCAAGGGAAAAGATGTTCACCCATTCCAGTGCGCATAGATGAACTATGTTAATGGCCCTCACAGTCTGCGTGAGTATATCATCCCCTCAATTGGTAGTCTGGATGGAGCACACTGCAGACATGTGCAAGTCTAATAACTACCAGGTGAATCAAGTACCTGCACAACCTACGTGTACTGGCTAAGAGAGGCCTGAATGCTACTCACACCCAGAATAAAACCCTGAGGCGACGCGCACGCAGAAGCTTGCTTAGCCATGGTCTCTGTTACATCTTAACTGTAGCGTAGAGAGACTCTAGAGCGTTTGCTCGCTAAACTCTTCGTGAAACAGGAGTGTTTTGTGTTCTTTAACAAGCAGCTAGAACAGGGCATGATGCCAGCAAACACACCAGCCTCTGCCACAATCGCGTGCGTTTCATGAACTTTCTGTAGTCGAGATTTCACAGGCTTCGTTAACAACATAAATCATCTCTACTAAAAGTAGCTCCCTATGACAAAAACGAAACAAACAAAAATAGTAGCCCGCTCTACGAGCATATCCAGCGTGCTGATGCGCGAAGAAGGCCCCGAGTTTGCACTTTCCATACACGTTTAGATATGTCTGTAACAAGTACACGCAGGCGAGACTGTGCGTTGAAGATGGTAGAGAGCCTACGCAGTGGAATGGTCCCCAAAACCTCTGTTACCTCTACGCCTTGCCGTGCTTGTTGGTGTTGACTGGCCATTCGTGTGCAACATGATTCCCCGGTTGACGGTGCAGCAACGGCTCGTTATGAGAATCGACTCCCAGGTTGCGTTATTAAGGCATATATCCGAAATTCATTGTCTTCTTTGTTCCCGTTTATCGAACTAGTGCCCTTACTCAGCTAACTGAGCACAGCTCACTCCCTTTCTCTGCGCACTGCTTTTGTCAGAACGCCTCTCAAGTACCCTTTCGCCTACGCATAAGGAACATTCGGATTTTAATTCCCGCTGTGGATTGGCGATGTGGAAATATTTCCCATGTGTGAATGCCGTCCACGCTGTCATATTGTAGCGGAGAACAAGCAATAACTTTTGCATATGTTATAGCTGCGAACGAAAGACCTGCCTTTTGGTGGGAAGTTCAGGTAGAGTCGAATGATCAGAGACCGAGGAGAATGGTGTAGTGCGAAACCGCTCACGAACTGCACTCAGGCGAATTCGTCAGTGCAGGTAGCAGACCCCACCAGGACGCTTCCTATAGGTTTGTTCTTTCTGCTTAACGCGACTCACTTAATATGCTGGCTTTCTGAAGCTCGAGCGTGCTGCGTACAAGTACGGGGTAGCCTCCGCGAATTGATTTTCGTTTGCCCCTAGTACTGCCAATGGCGTAAAGTCCAGCCTCACCATGGCCTTCCCCAGAGCAAGCAATTGCCAATAAATTAACCCTGGGCACACTGCAGTTTTCTATAAGTTAACATAGGCTACCTGAAGAATTATATGCCGACGTCATAGAAGTGGCTAAGCCACAGAAAATCGTTGACTAAGGGCGTTTGGCTTTCGGTTTAGGTTTCCATTTATAAGAATGGGCAAAACTGCAACATTTTGAGTTCGATAAAGTATTTTTTAAAATAGCCCTCCAATTCTTAGGCGTGCACCTATTTGTTTCCATTTCCCCAGGGTTTTTGCTCAGCGTCTGCACAATCGCAACTAGTGAGTACGTTACAGAAATGCTGCAGCTTCTCGGTAGACTTACGTGCGTTGGGATTCTCTGCCAGCGTGCCACATTTAGATCCCAGCAATCTGGAAAAGACCAAATGCCAATCCCATTTATCCAACAAGCGGAAAATAAGGACAACATTAATACGACTACGGCCCTACGTATTTAAATAGCATGCGTGAGCACTCGAGCAAGATTGCTAAACCCAAGTTACATACACTCCAGCACAGCAGTTGGCAGTAGTAATGCAGCGTGAATATACGGTCTAACAATAGAATCTTCAGGATGCCTTGCTTGCGTGATGGCCGCCGTAGCTGTGGGGGACGTAAGGCACAAGCCACTCCCTAAAATTCATCAAAAACCGTCCCACGACATCGGATATTCCCGAGCCATACGCGCCACTAATACAAGGGCCATAACACTGTTTCCCACTGTACAGTTCCCGGCTGTTGCTAGTCGTCCCAGCATCATACGCACACCATGCAATACCATGCTTGCCACTATGTCTGCAGGTGCACAGGAAATACACTTTTTGAGTATCCATGCGAACACCGCCGGCGTAGCCACTTACACACCACGCCGTGACATCCAACAAGCAACTTACAGTCGCACGTAATCTTTTCCATGTCGTCAAATAACATATTATAGTGACCTTCAAAATCGAAAGAGATCATACGACAAATTCGTTCTGCGTAGAGCTGACGTCTCCCAAATGCAAACGTATGTCAATCTTCATGAGACAGCCCTCCTGCGCTAAACTGTCTCATGAACCTGCTAGCGAAGCATGCAGCTCCTTCACCCACACGCTTCTGTACATAAAAACGCACTCTCTAAATTTCAAGCAGTTGCGGAAAAAGCACGCTGGAAACGGTTCACCACCGAACACCTACCTTCCCAGACGAAGGCACGGTCCTCCCCATTCACCGGCTTACAGCCATTGCTCGGTTTCCGCCATTGCAGATCGAACCCAACCATATCATGTCTGTAAAAGCGACTGTCTTGCAGACGTTGAAATCGCATACACCTCAACGCTTGCTGCACTTTTCCAGAAGCCCCATTCGGTGGCAAAACCATACCCACCAATAATCGGCTTCCAGATACAACTGCTCTTGCTGATCATTGGACGCAGCCACACTCAGTCGTCACCAGGCCCTAGTGCGGACAAAATAAACACACTACCCCTGAACATCCGCTACACCAACACTTCCCTCCCTTCCTCTAGATTCCCCATCCCACCAACAGCACCCCCCTATAAAAGTGCATCCGTCACCCCCCACCACTCACACCTACTCCAATTCACAGCGCTACATGCATGTCTTCCCCTCCCATTTAAGAGTATCAGAGCGCCAGGAACACACTGGTAAATGGGCGGCTCCTGCACTGCTAAAACTCCAACGATCCTACACGACATACGTCCGCACAGAACTATTCCGGACAGCCGCCGCCTCAAAACCCTTCTCCTTTTCACCGTTCCAAGGCGTCCACAAATACCGTCTAGTCCCGCCATAAGCCCTGCCATCCACCCCCTAGCCACTCCAGTGCCTCTATACCTGCGTGATCCACTGCCATTGATCAGCTGCCACCATGACGGCCAAGATCGTCCACAGCAGGAAGACACAGCCTCGCATTCCACGCATTTAGAAAGCGCCTGGAGCTGCGTCCTGCACTGTTGTCATGAAGGTAGCAGTGCCAAGCGGCGAAGGCGTCACTCCAATAGTAGAGACAAAGCGGACCTTCAGGACCAGCAGCAAGAGCTATACGATGCCCCCGAACCCCGCTGCTGCACGTTGGCAGCAGCAACAACAACGCAACAACGCGCAGTCAGTAGCACAAAACAATCGTCTCAACATAGAAGTGAGGGTAACAGAAGCCCGTGCACACGGGCTGCTGCAGCAAGACGAAAAGCAGGAACAGGATTACCAGCAGCAGCGAACCACTAGTTGCAGCCGGAGCAGCATTAATTACAAGAATAGCAGGACTAGCCGCGCTATCTGTTTCAACAGTATTAACAGCAACTGCATCACAAGCGTCAACATCAATACACAAAGCAGCACCAGCAGCACAACTGTGGTAAACTTTAACTGCAATGACGGCAGCCATGCCAGCCTAGCAGTTTGCCGTGCCATTTGCGCTCTTAAGAGGCGTATTAACGTGTACGGATGTATTAGCTGTCGCTTATTGCGTGATCACTCATACGTTCCCTAGCTATTAAATTGTAGAAGGATGTGTATTGTGTTGACTACAGGTGAGGGTGCCGCTGCACTTAGTGCGACAAGATGTTGGAGCACGCGCTGGGCCGTCCATACTTCCCAGCGCCAGCCCAGCATCCTGGCAGCATGATTGTCTTCGCTCACTGTGACCTTTCAAGAAAGCATCATCCTACCCTTTATGCATTGGCGCAAACCCCCACTTCCGTAGACACCTACACTCGTGAAAACCATCTAACAGAAGCTCACCCTAGCAAGCCTCTGGAAGATGCAAGCAATGAGGTGTACCGAAAGAAGATTGGAGGACAGCATGCAAATGACAAGGCTGCTTACACATAATAGAACGTAAACTTGCCCACTTTGATGGGTGGGTGTTTTCTGGCATTCCCCGGTTGAGGTTTCGTTGCGTGTTATTGCATTCAGGTAAGTAGCTTACCATCTTGCTGACCAAATTTGCCGCTTGCAATCCTGACTGCAATGTCGAAGGCGCCAAAGGCGGGCAGCCACTCCAGGGCATTGGAAAATGCAATTATTGTCATCCTCTATTCTACAACCGGATGGATATGTCCCCATAAAATAGTACCAGCAACTAAGTGGCGTGCCTTCCTACTGAAAATGAATATCAACTTTAGTTTTGCCAGTAGGGTCGAAGGCACCGAGAGTGGGGGACTCATCATGCACGATCAAAACCAGTGAATCTCATATTCATGTGCTCGCCAAATGTGGACAATGAAATTTGCGTTCCAAGAAACCAGTTTGGCGCTGGGCAGCTCTACACGTTCCTGAACAAGTCCGCTGCCTCAGGAGAGCTCGATAATAACGGTCGTACACTCAAACAAATGAGTACTGAGCATGGGGTTTAGCTTCCAACAATATCTTCCAGACCCACAGAAGAAAGCTTTTACGGGAATAAGCACATGATCCGCTGGGATCTTCCCTTCCTGTTCTGTCATAGGTCTTCGCGAAGCGTTGCAGCTCTATGCAAGAATTAACTGAACTACACTCCGAGATGGTGTAAGATGGGGGAAAACAGAGACTCTAGTAGAAACATTGAGGTAAGTGAGTATTCGGAAAATACGCAGGGGTAAGGTAACTGAATCCGGTATCCTCGACTCGGACCCATCCGCGCCAGTATGCAGGACATACACCTACATGCCCAGCAGAAATAGACACCAAAGACGTGCAACACAGTACAAACGAGCATAAAGCGTTGTATGAAATAGTTTCAGTAACTTAACTTCGGAAGTCTCTGGCGTTTGATGCACCTGTCGCCCCTCCGGACACGCCTGGCCCATCGCTGATCCAGCCCGTATTCAACGCTTGCAGGGAACGGGAAATAATGGACGAGGCGACTGAGCGGCACACAAGTTTCTACTTCGATTGTTGACCGGAAAAAATAGCGGGTAATTCATACAGAGATCAATAATGATGTAGAAGAAGTGCATGGCAGCCGGGAGTTGTAGTTAACGGCGTTACTGTACTATCTCCGATACTGTAGTGCAAGCACTACATGTACCATAGTCGCAATAACCAGAATGTCGGGAAGACAGCTGGTACAGTAGACTATAAGGGACGTGAGGTGGTATTGGCCTAACTAGAGATATAATTAGATAATATTAATAGGATTAGATGTCTATTAGAGGGAAAGCAGTAATTCGGTGCTAGTGCTGAGACACAGTACCCAGTCGCAAGAGTGGTGCGCATTGGTGCCAGGTAGGCAAGGGAAGCAGTAAGGTCATTTATGACTTAATATATTTACTTATGAATATAGGATTACATTTACATTGGAAACAGGCATATTCAGGAGTAGAGTCTAGGCCAAAGGAGTAATAACTGGGCTACGGTTAGCCGTCATGCACCCCAGGCGGTGTGGGCAAGACCAGATGAATCCGCGCACCGCAGAGATAAACTGACGCACACGAGAAGAAGGCGATTCTGTTCGATCCTTCTTTCAGGATTTCTGTTCTTTTGGGAAGTTCCCTCTTTGAAACCGCAAGACAAGCTTAGGAACGTGTAATTTCTTAGTCTAGAAGCCTACATCGCGAGTAGTAAGAACCGGGTTGAATACGTAGCCACGGTGAGTGGCCCACAGCGCGTTACAGAGTGGCCCACCGTGCGTTACAGATACACACTGAATATGTGCACACGTTACACCTACAGTTCAAACAACACGAATACACCATAAATTCCCCTAAATAGTCAAATAACAACATCTAGACATGTTCGACTCCATATTACTAGGAATCTTGCCAAAATAACAGAACTGCTCCTCGACCCCCCCGGCAGATGGTCAGTGCTTGAGCTGCAGCGTCGGCCTCATGCTCAGCCCCGGCCTTGTGAAGGCTGGCGAGCACTCTTAGCTTAAATAACCACGTTTCTCTCTAAAGTGTCCCAATATATTTTTACTAATGTAATATTCGTTCCTTTTCATTAAACTAGACCTCTAGAGGCCCCACTCGAACTCCATTGTAGTGCCTGTGCACTACGGGAGTTCTTTAAGGTCCGTTCGTCCGTGGACCAAACCGACCCTTCGAAGGCAAAAGCCTATTCTAGAACAAGTTCCAACTCCCCAGCTGTAAACCCAGACAATGTCGCGAAAGTTTCCAAGTTGGTGTCTCTGGGGCAACAACCACTTTCACATATATCTGTTCGTTTTTCTTGTGTTCACTGGGATCTCTGCCCTGGGCCGCAGCAACTTGACCTCTGACCATCCCACCCCAGTCACACAGAAAAGACAGGAACTTTCTCCACAAAGATTTGGTGAAATCTCCTTAGTGAGTATTGGCTCCAGTGAAGAT
>CAJFCZ010000608.1:0-10138 GCA_904066245.1 Eimeria sp. OTU-Y | reverse complement strand
TTATTACACATTACAAATATAAAACATATAATTATATCAGTGATTGGTTCAATATTTCTCGTTCCTCCTGATGTGTAGTTTGGAATTGGGGCCAATATTTTTGCGTTGTCTCTCAACCGTTGATTGTTTCACTACTACCGATCATGAAAAAATGCAGTTTGTTTTGTCCTCTCTGCCTGGCAGTTTTAAAGAATATAAGATCTGCTTGTACATCCCATTTGAATTGACTCGGGGACTAGTGAAAAATAGGCACATCTCTACTTCAATGTGTAGTGTATACGTATAGATATACATGGCACTGAAACTGCATTACGTTTTTATATTTTTCACCTGCAAGCTCAAACAGAATAAAAATTCAAATTACACTTGAGACCCTTCATAATTTCATTTGTTTCTCTGCAGTGGTTGTTAGTATATGGCTGGCTCGTCACGCACAGCAGCAAATATATATATAAACAGCCTCTAACTACTCTGTTAAATTTTCAAGTCCTTTTTAGGTGAACACGCCGTACTATGAGGAGGGAGCCCGGAAAAAGAGCACGAGGCATTGCTGTTGTGGTTAACAACAAATATAAAGGCAAGGGGTTGAGAAGAAACGTATATATTGCTGTTGTTATTTCAAAAATGGAAGTAAAGGAGGAGACAGAGATATTGATACTGCGCTCTACCGTTCTATGCTACAGAAAGAAAAGATGAGAAAGGGAAGAGATTCGTCGCCGCTGCCTTTTATACCATGGGAAGAGAGGAAAGGCGAAGAAAAATAGAAAGAAATTCATTTTCTCGGTTTTATTGGCAGTTGTCTGGCTTGATGCGAACCCCATAGAAAATGAAAACTCGTTAGTAAAGCATTTCTGCAACATGTTTAGTTTATTAGTGGACCTGTTTATTTGTTTCCCTTCATTTTCTTTCTACAGCTTTGTAAATTTAGCTTTATGTCGTAATTATTACAGCAGCAGTTGCATGCAGTCTGCGCATTGATCGTGGCGGTGGCTGCTGCAGCAGCGGCAACCAGAGAAGCAGACAGACTGCACCATGCACAAGTAATAAACCAGTATAATATTGGCAGTAATATAAAATAAGGTAAGAAATTTAGGAAGAGTGGTAGCAGAGCAGGCCTTACATATTAAAGAAGTATACTATATAGCGCTTTAATAATATACTATTATTAAAGCGCATGGCATTATAGCGCAAGCAGTATAATACAAAGAAGAATATGCAAAAAGAAAAAACATTGTTACGTATTTCGGATTACATAGATAGAACTCTGTGCTGTCCCCTATGCTGCAAATGAGTTGAATTTGTGCAGAAGTGAACAACAACCTCAGCTGCAACCCGTTGTTGCAGCTGTATCTATCGCCAGACACGAAATCTATTATCTTTCATTGAATATTTGTAAAGCGGCTCAAGATTATAAATGAATGCCAGTTGATTGCAGGAAATAAATTGTAGGCAACAGAGAACATAAAGAATAACATGAAGTGAAAATGAGGTTTCCTGGGCTTCGTGTTTTATTTTGTATATCTTATTGTATTCGTGTATGATGCTGCCTCATTAAATGCATCTCTGTCTGTCTTAACAGAGAACTGCACGATACAGAAAGAAGATAAACAACGCCATGCCAATTGTCACTGCAAATTCTACAGTGTGACTGCGCGCCCAAAGCCTTTCGAACCACAGTGCGCGTTCAAGAGCCTCAGAAAGTGCTGAAAGTTACAAGAACAATATGGGGGATGATAGTTTAAATGAATGAAGTGTAAAGACACCGTCCTCACCTGCTATCTTGTTCACATTCGAGTCAATATATTCATTTTTCGATTCGAGCTCCCGGGTTAAAGCCGCAATGATACCCAACAGACTGGCGATGTCTCTGCTGTCTGAAATATATATATATATATATATATATATATATATTAATGCATGCGTATTTATTTTTGTTCAGATGAAAAATGATTCGTGCTTCTCCATGCACTCCACTCCAGTGTCCCACCTACCGCATTTAAGGCTGTCCTGCTGTTTGTTGACCACATTGGAGGAGGCGATCATCACCTCCTTGCGTAGCTTATCGTTGGATTTTGCAGCTTCACAGACAGTCTGCTCTGCTGCATATTTGTCGCTGCTGCCTCCGGAGCTCCTGGCACACCGGCGTTCAACAGGACCTAAAGAAGGGGGTAATTAGGGGGATAATGAAAATGCTGAAAATGCAAATTCTACTTGCCTGTTCCGCGCTGGGCGGCTCTGTCGGTCATGATGGATACTCCGTTTCGATCGAAATCGAAAAAATGAGGAATTTTCAATATTCTGTTTCGAAGTGAGTTATTTAAGCAAACTCAGAACAAACAATTCCCGAAAAAATGGAGTACGTCTTTAGCTATGCAGATGCATCTCCGTGAAACTGCTTCCCGGTGATAGACTGAAATTCGCTAACCGTCGGCTGTCCGTACACCGCAAGGGAAAGCTTTTTAGAAACGAGTTAGTTGCCTGCTACTGCTCAGTGGTGCTGGCTACCGTTTGCTCGGAATGTTACAGCAGTCGAATACATTTATTTCCTTATATGTATTCACAAGTATTCTGTTTTCATTCCTTGAGTTCTTAAATTTCATTTTATACTGCATAACCACAAAATGGGTAGAAAAGCTCGGAATTGCCAATGCAGACCATATGAAGAACAAGGGCGTTTGACAAACATTGATGCCAGTTTCGCCATAGCACAACTTCAAAAACAGGAAAAAACAAATGAGAAGAAAGTTTGCAGACTCTCAAGGCGTTGCATTTTGGTTATATGCGCTTATATCAGGTGCACCGAGTGAACTGCACAAGGTGCGGCTCCCCATAGCAACGGTATGGAGCGATTAACTCCCCACTATATTAGCAAGTTCATCGATGTGGGCCTTTAACCCCGCTCGTTTCTCCTTGAATGTTCGATTGACCTCTTCCATTTTCTTCGTTCCTGCTGCAGCAGAGACGCACACATTGCTGTTTTTTCCCTTAATATTATTATTTTAATAATAACATGAAGAATATTTAAACTACTAGGTCTATTTAAGCTGTCGCATACCGTCTCTTTCGACTTCTGCTCGTTTGGTGCTGCGCATTCGAATGAGTCCTGCTATGGTGCCCTGAGAGGACAGCCGCAAATGCATCGAATTCGAAACCTTGTAATATTTTTCTTTACTTGTGTCTAGATATTTCTCTTTCTTCTGAGGTGTACAGACAGTTCGCCTTTCAGTGCATGCAAACATACAATGAACAATATGGGGTGTATTGCAGCAGCAAGGCCCGTGAAGAGGCCCGTGAGCATCATTTGCGCATATTCACTCCGAATTTCTTTGGGCGTCTGGTGGCGGAACATCGTTAGCTGTAAAAGACAAAGCAAAACAATATATAGCTTATATATAAATGGAGACATTATATATACTATATACATATATATATTATATGGATTTATGCATATGTATCTATAGCCCTCAATGAAGACTTGGCTTTCTATAATATAAAAATATACAAAATGCTTTTATAATAAAAGAGATCAGTATATCTATTTCAATAAGGGTGAGGTAACAGTGGTTGTAGCTGCCTTGTACACACCCTTGCCTTTTCCTGTTTGAGTTTCTCCAAGTCCACCACCAACTCGCGAATTGCTGCCACTTTGGCCTTCGCTTCTGCATGGTCTGGCAATGCCTCTGCTAGATGCTGCAGCGAAGGCAAGGAGTATGCATTTAAGCAGTGTGTGCTGAGGTGCAGCAAGCCACAGTAGGCCCGCGCTACAAACCCTAAACCCTAAACCCTAGACCCTGAAGTCTAAGCAGTGAGCGCTGAATTCTTCTTCTGTCGATGGAGCTGCAAGGGCATTAGGCCTCATACAACTTTATCGTTAAAATCGAGTGATAAAACACTTTCTACATTCTCAAGCGTTGCACCAACTGCAGCTGCATCGATTGGACACCATTGGCGGAGTCTATACAGCCAGCCACAAATGCAGCAGTGCATCCTTACAGATTCCAGCAGGTAGAGAGACCCAGAATCTGCACTTCTTCTGACTGCCTCTATAGCAGCACGCAGACCATCCTTCTGCAGCTGAGGCTCAGGTGAGGAGAGTTGTGAGTCTGCGGGTGGTGATGCAGCAATGGCTGCATAACTGCGGTGAACCGAAAACGGGGGAACAAGTTGAGGTGAGGATACACCTGAAATCGAATTGAAGGAAGTCCTGCCGCTCGGGAAAGCTGGCGACCGGGCGGTTGTTATGTCGCTGCGGAGCAGTGCCACAGTGTGTAAATGAATTGGATTAGTTAGTTTATTTGAATAAATAATTCTATTTCCTAAAGATTCAGCAGCATTTTCTGTTCTTTTTGCAGCTGTGATAAACCGCGTCGGAGATAATTCAGAAAATGCGCAAACCACCTGACGCCCCATCCGCAACGCTCTTGCGAGAGGCTAATACTGGCCTCTCCTCCTTTATATGCTGCAATTATATTCAATTATGGTTAAATAAATGAATTAAAAAACAAAAAAATACTATGGAACAAATCAAATGAGCGCAGAGCTGCGACAACCGCGAAATCAGCCGTCATTAACGCAAATACTTCAAACCGCCGACGCATACATTGTTTGTTGGTTCATTGCGAAGACAACAAAATCTCCACATAAGCAAAAACCTAGCCAGTTGGTACAACAATCTATAGATATGGTAATCCGATCTAAGGGGCAGGGGCCTCGGCCCCAAGGGCCCCAGGTACTGGAGCTGGGGGCCCCCCAGGGGGGGCCCCAGTTTCATTTGCAGCAGATTTTAATATACTTGGGCAGTGTCTTAATTGAAATTAATGATTAGAAGACATATACTTTTGCTTTGCAAGAATATTGGCCATAGACGCATCTTAGAACCCCCGGTCTTCTGGTGACCGTTCGTATTATCGCATATTTTCACATTGCTGCCTGCCTTCTTTCACACGAAGTCTCATTTCACAATTATTATGCTAGCTTTCCTGATGATGTTCAACAAGTGTGGAGGGAAGACGAAGCGGTTGCCGTCAGCCGTCCTCTCTTTCTCACCTCTTCGTATGCTGAGGCAATATGAAGAGTGAATATTTCAGGAGGTATGAGCTATTGCAATTGCAACGCGCATTTACATATTTAAAGAGGAGGAGAATACTACCCTATAAGTATACTATTTTACAGCAATCAGCTGAAAGGTGACGGCGGTGCAAAGGGGCCCCCTCACCTCAGATGGCTGACAACCGTATGGGGGCCCCGCACCAGGCGGCTGCAGAGGAGCAGCCTGTGCAGGCAGGAGACAGAAGTATGGGGGCCTCCGACTGCTGCACACCTCCGAACCCGTCATCTGGGTTAGGCTTGAGTTGCTGCAATTTATCTCAAGGCTGCACTTCACCTTCAGACGCTGCTGCTGCTGCGCAGCAGCAGCAGCAGCAGCAGCAGCAACAGGTCTCACGGCAGGGGTACCGTCAGCTTTTTTTTGACTGCAATTTGCACTTGGTGCTGCAACAGCTTCTAAGGAAGAACAAAACTAAGGGGCTTTGCAAAGATGCACCTCCTTCATCAGATAATGCATCATTTGAGCTGCAAAATGAAGAAGAAGCAGCAGCAGCAGAACTCACAGACACAGAAGTGGCTAGGCTAATGCGGCAACACCTTAATATTCTTGTGTCTAGTCAGCATGCAACTGAAGCTGAAGTTGTGAAGGCAGCAAAAATTCTGGAGCAGCGGTTTCTGCAGCCTGCAGCAAATGCAGCAAACTCTACAAAGTCAGAAGAACAGAAGACAGGTACGCGCTCAGATGCAGGTATGCTTTATTCCTCTGCAGCTGTTTACGCAGAATCAATGAAACTGAAGGCATCAGGAACTGACGAGACAAATGCAAGACTTCGTCAACTACACCAAACTGCCTATACACCCGAGGGAGAAGCCGGCAGTGACACAGAGCACAACATCACAGGGCTGGTTCTCTCACAAACCCAAGAAGCGAAAGCAACGGAGGCTGAGGGTAATTCTGAATATCTCCAAGAGGCCGTAGAAGGTTCCAACTTCAATGCCACTGAGGATGAAGTCTACTCTGGAGGGAATGATCCGGGGGGAGAGAATCCCAGAAAGAAGCTTTGCCGCGATGTGCCTGACAGGGTTTAGGGTTTAGGGTTTTGTTTCTGTCCGTATCTCAATTTCAATGCTAGAAAAACGGTTCAGAAAAAGCGAAGAAAATAACGTTTCTGAGCCGATCCCATTTGATCCCAACTTACTTCATTTTTCACGTTTCACCTCTTTTTAACCGACTTTATCTTATTTTAACCCATTTCTTCTCATTTTACTTCGCCTAATCCCATTCTGTTTCCTTTGTTTCATGTGTGTTCGTATCGTTTTGTCACATTGCATATCGTCGCACTTCACCTGCGTATGCTTTTCACCGTTTTCGTCTCTTTACTTCTTTTTATCTCCAGTAGAAGTTTGTAGGCGCCCTTTGCTTGTGATTTCTTGTGCTCACATCGCTTCTCATAGGGTGTTTTTCGTGAGCGCTAAGCAACGTTTACTCCTATTTCTCAGTCTCGCACACTGTCTGTCTGTCTCTGTCTGTCTCTGCCTTTCTCTCTGCCTCTGTCTGTGTCTCTTCTGCTCTCTCTCTCTCTCTAGTCGCATGTTTGCATTTATTTAGGCGGCATGCCTTATAGTTTTACTGCAAGCTAAATTAAGATTTCAATCGTAACGCATGGCTTCAGCCCGTTACTGTTTGCAGTCAGGGGGAACGACGCGGCATAATATCCCGCTGACGGAAACAGAAAGGCGGTCAACGGGGCCTTCGTCCATTGCAGCAACTTCCATATATACTAGTAGGCTAGTGGTAGTGAATATTATATATATGGAATGTACATAGTATGTATATGCATCAGTATCGGAACGGCTCAAACGCATACCTTCACAACGAAGTTATATCACTTCTGACTAGTTTGTGTTTGCATACAAGTGTCCTTTTGGATTTGTTCAGAAGCTGCGTTTAAAGCAAGGGAGTGCTGAGGCTTGTCTGTTCAGCCCGAATATCACGTGGGCGCGCCCCAGGCCAGCATTAAATTTGCTTAGACGACTGTTACAAATGTCTAATTTATATCGTAAATGGTGCAACTTGTAAAAATGATTCCGTTTTGCACATTTGTTAGACGCATGCATCATCGTCGATTGTTGAGGTGACCGGCAGCAGAGGCTCGTGCGGCGTCGACAGGCCGCAGCCCCTTGGCTTCTTTCTTTGTCGCAATAAACGAATAGATGGTGTAATGCAATTACAAATAAGGAGACATATAAATAGAAATAGCTATAATTTGCATCGTTCTGCAAAGAAGGTTGGAGGCAGGGGAGGTCTGCTCATGCCTGTCTGGCACGGCGGCGATCACTGCCGGCGGCTGTGCTCGGCAGTAGTTGCGGCAGGGAGGCCAAACAGGTTTTAATTATTATTCTGTTCAACTACTTTCAACTATATTGTATCAAATGGGAGTAAACAAAACGACTTTTTCCAGGAAGATTCGAAACAAGTAAAGGAGGTGACCTTCAGCCCTCGATTGGCAAGAACAGCAATCCGACAGAACCACGGAGGAATCAAAAATTGACGAAAAAAATGGACCTTCAGCGGCCTTCGGTGTCCTGCGGCCAGCAGACATTTTCTCTTTGCACTCCATTCAGTATCAAGCAGCAACAGCTGATCCTTGACCACTCAGCCAGAGAGAAATACTACAAAAGGCAAACCCTAAACTACACGACTTCCGGCCGGCAAGATCGACAGAGACCACCCCCTCTAGAGTTCACAGAACAGGTCAGAAACAGGAGGGTTTTTTCCTTCTTTTAACCCATTGTGAATTCCCGTTGCAGCCACCGCAACTACCAGGTAGAAGAACAAACAGCCGATGTGCACGGGCAAAGGTGTGTAATGGCGTCATTAGGAATGGACTTTACTCAGCCAAAGCGGCCCAGAAGACAGAAAAGAACATCACCTCACGCATGAAGAACGAAGAAATGCAAAGGAAATTGCGCGTTTGTCATACCGGTGACTGCCGCTCCCCCGCCCTGTTGCTCGCATCGAAGCCTAACGCAACCAGCATAATACTACTTCCATAAAAGAATAGTTATCTATATGTATATATTTGGCACTTTTGTTTCCGTTTATATGTTGAATCAGACCTGCACAAGAGCCCGCATGGCTGAAGCACGATCGCCAGGCTTTGCGTTTCTTCGCTTTCTACCAAGAGCCCTTCAGCGGCAATGCCATTGAAAACAGCAGAAAGCGGTTCTGCATTATTTCCTTTTATCTGGAAGATGGAACCCTCAGTGTCTACGAATCCACAACAGACTATGGGGAGACTCGACAGGGACCAATTCTTAAGAGGCACAAAATGCCAAGAGCCGATGGAAGCGGCTTTGTCACCTTTACCGATTTAAAGGTTCGATATGTTTATGAATTATAAACATAATAGTTTATGGGTGTGCGTATACTTATATTATGCATGTCATCAACCGTAGTAGGGGATTCTCTTTGACTAGGTCAATCAAAACGCAGGCGCTTAATGGTCTGTGGAATTTGTTACTTACAAAGAAGAGCTGAATGCTTAAGGCTTAGGGTTTAGGGTTTAGGGTTTATTGAGATTGGAAGCACAAGTAGTCTCAACTGTAGGCGCGAAACGTCCAATAATTGTCTAGAATTGCATAGCATCCTCATGGCCGGTTTGATTACATATAGGTCTTCCATTTGAATGAATTAAATAAGCATTATATAAATCTTGTGTACATCTGTGTTTCCCTTTGCCTCCGTCCCCGTATTTGCTTCTGTATCTGTGTCTATCTATTCCTGTACCTCTGCCACTGTATCTACCTCTAAGCCTACCAATATTGCTGTCTTTGTCTCTCCATCTACTTCCACCTCTACCTCCGCCTCGATCATCATCGAGGTGTATAGAGCATTGTTGCACCCGCAGCTGGGAGGGGAGGTAGAGCTCTACGGTCGCGTCTTTAAGATTTTGGACTGCGATGAATTCACCCGGCGGTTTTGTGCAAACGCAGGTAAGGAGAAAATATACAAGCGCTGGCCCCGACGTGTCTCCCTATAATTTAAGAGCTAGGAATTTCCACTGGGTGAACAACTATTTAAACTAATTCTACAGATTATTCTGGAAAACAAAGTTTTTTTCAGGCAATAGTAGATACACATACGTTGTACAAGTTTCTGACACTTTCATCCATTGCATACATATATTTCGATGCTGTTTCGCTCGATGCATACACTTATGCTGTATTGTTTTAATACATTCCTTAGAGATAAACTCTGTGTTCAGTGCGCAACACAAACCTCTTCATGATTTGAATTTGCTGCGTCTTCCTCACCGCGTCTTAGGGCATGAGCTTGGAGAGCCGGTGGAATTGCCGGATGATACCTTCTTCCGCTCGTTTGTGATGAAGCAAAGAAACGTTTATGCGCCACCACCAGAAGTTTTAGATGAGATTCGAGCTGCAAAGGCCTTCGCCGAGGCATCTCGGGGAAACACCTGTTCCAACAAAATGCTGCAACAGTATCTGGATAATGACCGGTCAGACGATTAAAAAAGCAAACAAACACATTCACCTAGGAAGCGTTAAAATAGTTATCTGTGCCCTAACTCCCCTTTCCTGATAAAGCAACTATACAGCAGAAAAACAGCCATATGCTCTCTCATTCAATTCTATTCCTGGTGGTAAAGCAGTTTGTTCATCCGGGCAGCTACGAGCATAAACATGGATAAACTCTAATATTCCAAAGGCTAAAATGTTTCCTGTGAAAAAATATACTGTTTAGTTGAACCGGGGAAATATGAATAGATCGGATATACAATGCATAATGTCTGGGGTGTTAATAAGTGTTGCTTAAAGCCGAAGGCGGTTTACGTTGATATGTGTCGCAGTAAGGTTTTGGTTTTTCATTGCTACTGGGAAAATCCACAAAACTTCGGATGTCGGACATACTACAAACTTCATTATTTCCTCAGCGGTGAGTATTCTGTAAAACGAAAAAGTGTTCAACGTTTGGTGCATCCTGGAGAATACCTTAATAGTTTATTTCGAGCTGCAAGCTGAAACACAGGCAGCAAGACGCCCAAATAAATTTATGCATATATAATAATAC
>CAJFCZ010000607.1:0-10169 GCA_904066245.1 Eimeria sp. OTU-Y | reverse complement strand
TATATATACGTATGTGTATACGTACACATATATATGATGATGAACAGCAATGCCACAGTACAAATATGCCACAGCGTCTGCGTGGCATATTTGTACGCTGCATTACGTTGGACTTGCTCGTTTAAAATGCAAGCATTTCATAAATAGGTTTTATATAATATAGTATTATATAATATATAAATATGTGCATACACAAGCTGACTTTGAGTCCTGGTGCCTGCGCCTGCGACCCCTTTCTTGTTTCCCTGGCGCCGGTTGCACTAAATATTTTTTTGAGCCCCTCTGCTTCTTCGGAAGCCCCCATCAGTCTGACGGTGGTTGATTGTTTCTTTCTTCCTCAGTTTGTCTATTAGGGTCCTTAGTTTTGTCTGCTTCCACTGTCTTGATTTAATTAAAGCCTTCGTTGGACTCCAGCAGACGCCTCCATCTCTCTGTCTCAAGACTCACGAGGAGAGCCTGCATCGGCCCTGTGATGCGCCGCCCTCCATCTGTCGGGTCTGGGGAGGTGGACCTTACAGAAGCTTCGGGAGTCACACATACGTCGTATCTGTTGGGGCTCCTGAGGCCATTACTGCCGCAGCTGCTGTCGGTGATGCCGCTGTCTTGCTGTGACTCGGCGGCCTCATCTTCACAGAATGCCATCAAGGCCTCCTCCACGGCGTTCTGCTCAGTTAGACCTCTCCCCGCGTCAGACACTGCAGTGTCTCTGGCCTCTATGGGAGCTTCAGGTTCAGCTTCTGCTTGCAGCTGCTGCTCCTCTTGCTTTGCTTGCTCCTGCATCACCTGCTGCTGCACCACCTCCTGCTGCGCCACCTCCTGCTGCACCTGCTGCGCCTTGGCACCTTCAAGCAGCAAGAACTCCTCCATACATATGCAGAGCCCCTCCTCCCCTGGTGCAGGTTGCCCGATCCCAAGCCCGATTCCCATTCCGCCTACGTCTATCCAGTCGCCGGCTTCTCCTGCTTCCAATTCTGCCTTCATTTTTAGAGCTTCAATGCCATCTAGCCCGTGCACGGGGCACACGCTGTGCCACATATCGCCCACTGCTTCTGCCAGCTGCTGCTCCTGAGCCTCCTCCTCCGTTTGCTTTGTCTCTTCTACTCCTTTCTCTTGCTCTGCAGTTTGTTCCTCTTTATCCTCTCCTTCGCTTTGGCTTTCTTCTACTTTTTCTGTTTCTGTCCTCACATCATTCTCGTCGGTGTCGCTCCCACTCTCAATGTCACTCTCACTCTCAATGTCACTCTCACTCTCACCCTCAACGCCGCTGGAGGCGCTGCTCTCAGTGTACTCTTCGGCGTTTTCGTAGTCTAAGATTCCCAGATATACTTCGGCTCCTAAATCTGTCGCGTCGGCTTCGAAAAACAAGTCTGCCTCGGTCCCTGTGCCCTGTACGGAAGCCGCATCGTCACAGTTTGTACTGCGTGGGGAGGCGCCTTGTACCACCCAGCCTCCTTCCTCCTGGAAGGGAGAGGACGGGCTCACTTCACCGCTATCGAAAGCTTCAAAGGCTTCTTCTGTTTGGCTGATGTCACTGCTGGTATCACTGTCACTGTCTTCGTCGTCGCTGCTCCCGTCTTCTTCATCCCAAATAACGACTTCCCTGGATGGGAAGTGTGGCGTGAGTGGGCCTTCGCTGTCTGTGTTGAACTCCATTTCAGCCTGTGCTCCAGTCACTACTGCTGTTCGCGCTTCTTCTGCAGTACGAGTTGCTGCAGCGTTGGTGTTGTTTACCGACGGAGGAGGAAACTGGCCTGGCATGGTGGCCTGGGCTGGAATACCGGCAAGAGGCTCCGTCAGATACAAGCGTTGTGCCCCGCTATTAGCAGCAGCGCGATTATTGGTGTTCCAAATATGAGCCGGGAGCATCTCCCACCGAACGACGGGTGAGTCAGCAGTGTCGACTGCCTCCTGCATTCCTCCGCCGGAGCAACTGAGACAGCGTCCAGCGTTCATAGGGATGTAGGTGCTCATTTTTTTATCTTGGGAAGGTTTAATTTGAATTTAGGAAGCACAACAGTGAGAAGAAACTGAAGTTTTTTCTTGTTAGAACGGTCGTTGGGTTCCGAGTGAGGACGGCGTGCAACGAGGTCCACCTTCGCTAGATCTTGGCACTGTGTACTCTTCTTAGTTTTGTTTGTTTGTTTGCCTTGCAAAGACCAAAGAAGTCAAATGTAGAAGCGAAGAACAGTCGGCTGCGAAAGTGTGCAGAGAGGCTCTCAAGCTCTTGACCGCCGAGTGACTCACCACAGGTATGGCCACCCGGATAACGGCTGTTTAGCAAGCAGAAAGTGCACAGAAAGACGTGTTTACCCAACGAGTTGGACAATAACAGGTTTACACAGCAAGTATTAAGAAGAGCAAATGAAAAAGGACTCTAAACAAACAGCTTGTTTCCTTGACAGAGAAGGAGGGTTGGCGGTTGTTGTCTCGCGAAGTTATCACATAACAAGCTCGATAGCTTTGACGTTCGTTGTTGGCAAACAAGAAACACAAGTTTAATGTTAGAAAGATCAGAGAGAGTTTTTACTTTGTTAAAAACAATCCGCAAAATGTACCAGATATAAATACTGATGCATCAAACTGCCGCATTTTCGCTGACCAATGTTCGCGCTGGCGGCCGCGCAGCGGTCCTCAAGTGCTGGTGGCCGTTGACCGCAGGCAGCGACGGTAGGCCTCTCTGACCGCTGTCTGTGGCTACCTACAGGGATATTGATATATATTTGGTTTAAAGAGCAAATTAATCCAATTATTATTTGCTCCGACATAATTAATTTGAGATTTTCTTTTTATTCACCCAGGATTTGATTTCCGATCAGTAGCCCGCGCGATGAGTGCCTCTTCGAGGTCTTGCCGAATTTGTCCTCACAAACAAGCCAGTAACTATCTTATTTGACTTTAATGAATCCTTAGTAGATATGCATTTGTTGTCTTTATCTCTTTCATATTCTTTTCACTGTGATATTAGCTGCATGAGCTGCAACGACTGCTGCTTGATGAGGCGGGTGAGTGGCGGCCGGCACTGCATAGAGGCTCATCGCAATGGTCAGGTGTATCCCTCAGCTTGAACAGCCACAGCCGCAGTTCGTCTTTGACCAACCTGTCTTTCCTACATTTAATATTTTTGCAATATAAGGCGATATCTATATATATTCTCTTTTCTTCCGCCTGGCTTTCTTCCTCGCCGACATTGCTTCTTCTTCGCTTTCTTGTAGCCGCTCCTAGCAGCTGCTGCAGCTGCATGGGGCTTGGGAGAGGGTCGGATCTGCTTCTTCTGATGTGTGTGAGGGTGTAATGAACTCCTTCTAAGAGCCGGTGGCGCTTTGTATCTTTATTCACACAAAGATAATGATTAAGACCCGCGGGTTATGGGCTCCTTTCCCTTCTTTTGCACACAAACTGAGGCAAAGAAGAAACGTAGGACAGTTGACATGACGCATTGTAACACATCATGGTGGCCTCTGCACGCTCTTCTTCGTCCGCTTCCCGCGGCGATTCTTCCGACGACGGCGAAGGGTCGACTCCGTCAAGCGGCTACGTGGAGGTGGGGCTGTCAGAAAACACGAATTTGTCGTTTGAACGGAACCATTCGTTTCTGAATTGGTTGCTGCTTCTCGTGCTTCTCGGAGGCACCTCCATAGCAGCTTCAATATTCTACTACGCGGTTCCGGTGCGCCACGAGTTGACTGCCACTGTAAGGACGCATCTCACCACCACACCGTTTAAAGAGGGGGAAAGCTTCTTTCTCAATTCGTATACAGGGGGTTGGCGAAGCATATCGACTTTCTCAAGAGCTGTTGAACTCCGCAATATCCGCGTTAGTGCCTCCATACGTCCTGAGACAACTGGCTACACAATCGCCGCAGGCGCTATCACCACCTGGGCTGACGTCGAGGCCTGGCTCCTTAAAGTATTAGCGCCCACACTGTTTACCGGCAGCTTGGGGGGGGGCCTTGTGGTCCAACTCGCCACGCTTCATCTGGTCAAAGGCAGTCTGACAGACAATGAAAACGCAAATACTGCGAACGTCATTCATAAGATACTCAACTTTGACGGTGGGAATTAAAGGACTGACACCAACAGAATGCTGAACAGCAAAGACATGTAGAGATGCACATATTTTTAGGGGAACGAAGCAGCGGGAAGGGCAGACGGGGTGATCTGAATAGGAGCTGCTGATTGGTTTTTGAACGGCTATCTCGTTCTGTGTGTTGGTAGCCTACTGACTTTGGTGGCCTTGTGTTGCGTTTGTTGCTATCCAGCTGCGGAGGAGAAGACGGTTGATTTCGGGGAACTACTGGGGGGCACATACGCAGTAGATGCTACGAGTGCGATCGAAGCCATCGGCAACGAAGGCTGGTGGGGGCCGCTCACGACTGGGGCGACGCTGACAATACGCGGCAGAGACGGAAGAGGCGACGAATGCGGTGAGTGTAGAGAGAGGAGAAGGTTCGCTGAGCTGTTCTGGTGTGTGTGGATTTACTTCTGGTTGAAAGGCCGCAACGAACTACACAATGCAGCAAAGTATGGATAGTGCCTTACACACGTAATATGTCTTAATACGCATTTGATTAAATATACTAAAAAGGCAATAGGAAAAAACTTGCGATGCTGCTGCAGCTGCAAAGGTCTACTTCAAGCAGAGTCCCTCAGGTCTGGTGACAGCAGACGTGGAGGTTGTTTCAGTCATTGTCTCGGGCAGAGGGTTCGCCTTTGCTTTTGCTGCTCTTTTCTTGATGGCGTCCATCGGATACTGTGTCGTAGAATGGTTGGCCTTCAAGCTGGCAAGGAAAACTCGACGGTGCGTTTACCTCTTGGCCCATTGCACCCTCATGACACTTGTCCCTTTTATGATGAAGAGCAAACCACGGCTCTTCCAACCCCTATTATCTTCAACAATCGCCGACTAGCAACACATCTGAATCAGAATGCTGAATATATGCATGTACACGTTATTAACGTTATCAGGACCCCTCTGTCCCTTCTTCAGCCAGCAGAACAAACAGGTTCCTGAGGGCGTAGATGGTACTGTCACAGTACGTTATGCAGTGCCCCTGCAGCAAGAATACATCATCCATGCTGTTCCTGAATTTCCATCCATAATACTGTCCGCTGCCCTCTGTGTTACTTGCAGCTTCGATGACGATCGGAGCCCGTTTCACCGGTATTTGGAAGAACGCTGGCCTTGCACCCTGGTTGCCATGATGAGTTTCTTGGGGGCAACCCTCCTTTTGTCCTGTTGCATTCTGAGCTACTTTATAACGAAGTCTGAGTTCAGCTCCTCCTTAGTACGAACACTAGAAGGTAAGAGATTTGTGGATATGCCTTTTTACCTTAGAAAAAAAACGCCATAGCGAATGCGTTATTTGTGAGTTGTGTCGAACAAGTCAAAGCCACACATAAAATCTCCATTGTGAATCTATGTACGGTCAGTGAGTATCCGGAGACCTACCTTTGGAAGCCGCAGCCCCTGCACACCCTTGAGAGTCCTGACCTGTGCTCTGCTACGATTGCGTTGCGTTCGCTTTTTAGTGCTGGAGGGAATCCTGGGGGTTATTTTCATCGTCAGCGGTTGGACCTTCGTCTTGCGGGTCCTACATGCGCTTTCGGGAGCCAGTATATTCTTTCGGGTGCTACAGAGGAGCACAGTTGTGTTCGTCACCGAATTCGGAGGAATAATCGCAGTCACAGTTTTGCTACTTCTGGGCGCTTCGGCCTGCAACTACATTCTTCTCGGTGAGTAACTGAATAGAACTTCATGCGCTGCTCAGTCACTATTGACAGATGCAAGCAGGCTGAATGCCAGTGGAAGTGCATGCGTAGACGGGTTCGCCACTTCTTACGGTACTGTACTAGACTCCACCTGCGCAGGGGCACCTGCGCAGGGGATTGCTGACTCTTACGCAGGGACTAACGGGATTTTCGGAGAGCCGGGGCATTGTACCAATATTACAGTTGTAAAAATTTTGACTTCTGTACAGTGGTTTCGCTGTGGTGTGACTGATGTCTCTGCTGCTTTGCAGGGCCTCGCGTTCCCCAGTTTCGGACCTTCGGGTCGTCTCTATTTTACACAGTTTGTTTGAGCTTTGGCGCCCCTTTCATCAACTCGATGCCTCCAGTTGCGTTCATCGTTGCAGCCGTCGGGTTGCTTGTGGTTTGGGTAGTCTTCGTTCCCATGGTGGTGGCAATTAACATTCAGTCGCTCAGCGCTGTCGTCAAGAAGGTTCGAGCGGGCGAAAGAGAGAATCTGGGCAAGTTCCGAATCATGAGATCCCGGCTGGCCCTGCAGCAGTGGAAATGACAATGCAGATGTTTTTCAGAATAAATTAAAGAATAGCATGTGCATTCTGTTAATCGTAGTTCAGTCTCTGGCGAAGATTAGAAGCGTGCAGTATTGTGTGTCATTTATTTTCAAGTGAATACACACCTGTGCGTAGCTGCGCTGCTTAATAAGCTTAATGAGATGAAGGAGTTTCCGACACTATTTTTCTAAATTTCTCCGGCATTGCGACCAGGCTCCGATATAATTCATCGCACCCGCGAGTGGATGGAGAATAATCTGTTTTTTTGTACTCCAGACCCCAGGGATGAAAGCAGAATAGACGAGGTATGAAGTAAGAAAACCGCCGGATGTGTGAGTGGGACTTCAATTGACAGCAGTGTTGTCGCTTTGTGTGTGTAGCTTACACAAATTTTGGTGCTTATGTAGACAGTACAGCTGCAGCGATACGCATCTGAGACGGATTTGCACTGTGTCGTGGCCTCTCCTGTGGATTGTCTGCTGCAGGAGCTCCAGGAAAGGGCAAGACTCGGAAATGGAAAGGCAGGCGCGATACTGCGCGAAGAGCAGGAAGAGAAGGAGGGCGCACCTAATGTGTCTGAGGCAGAAGACACAGCTTCTATTGAATACAGAAAGCTGGCGGCTCTCTTCATTCCGTTTATTGTCTTCTTCTCTCTGGCCATTTGCTTCCTCTGCGACACACCTCGCGTTAACCGCGAATTCAATAAAGCCGTCGAACAGACGCTGCAGCCTTTTAGCACAACCGACCCCTTCATGTCCCGAGACGCCAACGTGGCAACTCCGCCTGTGTGGATGATATCGCGGCCGGAATGCGGCAACACCTCCACGACCTTCCCTGCAACCCAGCCAGAGGTGCGTGTTCACCACAAGGGTTCTATGCGTCTTTGAGAATATCGTGGTCATGAATGTTTCCTAGCTTTGGATTTCTTGCCTAGAAAAAGGTCCGCCCTTAGAGCAAGGGGGTCCGTCGTGCTTGCATGTTTTTGCGCTGTGCACTGCCGCGGCTCACTGCAGGGCGTTCGTCGTCTGCTGCAAATAAGCAGCGTAACTTCTCTGTCGGGGGTATATGACTGGTTGGAGCAGGTGCTGGCCGGTCAAATCCTCAATGCGGCATTCAACTCTCCCTCTACCACCAATGCGATCCCCCTGGCGAATCCTGGCGCGCTGCTGCTCCTGAAAAGGATAGATTTGGAGTGCCAGACGTTCGACAGCCGTAAGCCCGAGTTGCAGCTAGCCATTGCAGAACCCCATAACGTCAGCCCCCAGCACACCACAGCCGTTCATTTTTCTACTGCAGCACGTAGCTCCAGAGCTTTTTCGTTGTCCATATTGCTCTGCCCTGCTTCTGTTGCTTGACCTGTGGGTACTTCTGCAGCTGCCTTCTCCATATTATTTGTATCGAGCTGTGCGGCCCTTTCTGTGCAGTCAAGGATTTGTATCCGGTCCGCCGCAAGAATGCGGTGTTTCGTAATTGGACGACCGACACGTTTGGAGGCGGCGACTTTCGCCCCGATGCGGAGCGAGTATACACAGTGCCGATATACTTTTCAGGGTCAGGTGCCCCGAAGACGTCTGCGAGTACTACAAGCTTATCGAGAATGAGGAGGAGTAGTTCGTCTCGCAGAATGCAGCCACGGCAGTCAGCGGCCCACAGACGTCTGGAGGGAGATCCCTCTAGACGTCTTTCGGACGCAGATGATGACAGCAGCAGCTTACGGAGTGATGTCCACTGGACTGCTGCGGACTTTCAAGAGATATATGCAGGCAGCACATCTATTCGAACCAAGATGGAACAGTTGCGCTCAGAGAACTTTCTAGACTGGCAATTGCTGGAGCTGCAAGTCGTGTGGATGACGTACAACGGAGACTCGAGCATGTTCGCCCTTAATAAGGTTAGTGGAGTGGCTTTACGGTCTATCTGATTGCTGGGTCGCCTCCTAGCGTCTCCTGTGGCATACTGGTGTTTTTGAGGCGTTGTTGTTGTAGGGATGCATGGGACGGCATATACCCTTGATGACAGTGCATTGAATACATAGATTGAACACTGTTCTTCTCGTTCGAGTGTGTGTGGACACAGGTTATTGTGTCAATGGATCAAGGCGGGCTTCAGACCTCCTTGGGGGTGACGATTGTTCCGGCCTGGCACGTACACCCTCTGGAGACGGGTGTGAGGCCTGAAGTGATTTTCATGCCTCTAGCTCTTGTTTGCTTGATAGGGTTTCTCATCCTGTCGTACCGAGCGGTCCAGAAGCGGCGATTATACCCTCTTTACCTCATCCTCCTTGACGTTCCGCTGGTTCTCGCGTTCGCCTGCTGCTGTTTCTTCCTGCTTTGCATGTACAACGTAGCGTTTGACCCAGGATGGACTGATGAAATAAGCTCGATGGCAGCAGGAACAGCCACAGGAAGCACCGGACACATCCCTAAGTTCGTTCCAGGGCCCGTCCAGCCCTGGCTGTGGCTCCCCGGCAGTGCGAGCAGTAAGTCAATACGATAGACGCTGCCACGGCAGCGGCAGAAAATACCTTCTCTCAAACTGAACTACTTAGACTTGCGTTACCCAAGAGTTGTTGCAGCACGACGATGACCGCAGCATACCTTATCAAAGATCAGGTGGAGCTGTAGAGTGTCCTCCAGTGTTGACTTTGTTTCTGCAATATTCTGCACTGCTTACATTGTTGCAGTGCCCACTCGGTCGCAGCCGCCTCCGTCTGCTGAATCTCTACCGCGATTCTTACGGCTTCAGGAGCACATTGAGACACTTGCAAATTATCTTTTGTTTTGCAAGATATGTGCTGGGTTATTATTTGTCATCGCTATGATCCGTTTCATCACAATGGTCCCCGCTATACCCGAGAGGATGCAGGGCCTTCGAAAGCTCCTATCCCACCTCAATGCTGCAAAGGTGCAGACAGCTTGCACTCTGTGCACTCTCTTCAGTTCTTTCCTTTTATTTTCGTTGATTGGTAAGCTTTCGTAGGCTGATGCAACAAAGTGGCTGAGGCAGGCTAACACTTAAGATACCTCGGCCAACGCTTCGCCATGGCTATTCGTATTGGTTTTGGGGGTCTGTAAGCTAAAAGGCTTCTAGAGCGCATGCACAGGCCGGGGGAAAAAAAGAGGGAAGCGAGAACGGAGGAAGCACTCAGCGCAGCTTTATCTCACTTCGATGCGGGGTGCTGTCGCTGGCTGCAGGCTACTGCGTTTTGGGGGGTTCGTATGACGGGTTTTCGACCTACGCGAATGCAATCGTCTCGTGCGTAATGTTGACGCAATCGAAATGGAATTTCAACTCAATTATTACGGTGCCGCAGCAAGGCCGCAGCATCGGTTGGCTCTTTCAAGTGTTCTCTTTGGTTGTCTGCATGTTCTTCTTCGGTTTCTTAAACTATATCGTTCTTTCTATGATCTACGTTCGGTAGGTCTTCTCGTTCGACAGCAAAGCAGAGGAATCAGCAAGTCGGATAGAATATATACAGCCACTGACTGCACATTTTTGCAAACAGTGATTTGTTAGTAGATCCACCATTTTGCTTCAAGATAATCCTGCATATAAATTATCTATATCTCTTCCTTGCTCACCTTCAGCTCATGTGAAGCCTTTTCCTTCTGGTTGCTGACTCTAGTGCAGGCGGCAAGCAGTGTTGCCAGGCTTGTTGTCGGTGGTAGACCTCTCTTTCTAACCAGGCAGTGCAACGTGAGTAGTTGCGTGAATGTTGCTTCAGGTATGAGTCCTTGAAGGCCGAAGAGGCGGCGGAGATGCAAAGTGCGCTGGAGGCCAAGTACGGCGTCGTGCAACGGAAGCGTGTGCCGCTGATGGTTAACGACACAGTGATACTTTACTTCAAGGCAAGCTTTAGACCTGTCTCTT
>CAJFCZ010000606.1:0-10171 GCA_904066245.1 Eimeria sp. OTU-Y | reverse complement strand
CTGCTGGCTGTCGTGCTGCTGCTGCTGCTGCTGCTGCTGCTGCCGCCTTTTGGTGCTGCTGCCTCTCCTATTTCTACCCGTGCTGCAGACACTTGCTGCTGCTGCTGCTGCTGCTGCTGCTGCTGCTGTTCAGGTGTATGTACAGTCGGTGGCAGTGGATGATATGGTGTCGGTGCTTACTCGCGACACAGCCCCAAAGCGCATGCGAGTATGGGGGTATACAGACAATAGACTCTATGCCCCTCCCCACTTCAGCAGCAGCAGCAGCAGCAGCAGCAGCAAAGGCAGCAGCAGCAGCAGCAATAACAGGAACAGCAGCAAGGGTAGCAGCAGCAGCAAAGGCAGCAGCAGCAGCAGCAGCACGAGTTTACAGGAGCTTCCCGCTGCAGACAGCAGCAGCGGCAGCAACTGGCTTGCCTCTATGCTGTCTATACACCCGACGAAGTCTGCTGCAGCAGCAGCAGCAGCAGCAAATGCGGTGCTGCTGGGTGAATTCGAGCTAGTACAAGGCAGCAAAAGCTGTCGCTTCCAGGTGCAGCAGCAGCAGCAGCAGCAGCAGCAGCAGCAGCAGCAGCAGCAGCCGTTCAAGAAGATTGTCTTTGAATTTCTAGAGAACTTCGGCAACAGCAAATACACCTGCGTCTACAGACTAAGGGTACACGGCAGCAAGGCTGTGCTGCTCAGCAGCAGCAGCAGCAGCAGCAGCAGCAACAGCAGCAGCAGCAACAGCAGCAGCAGCAACAGCAGCAGCAGCAGGGGTTAATGCTGCTGCAAAAGCAGAAACAATTGATAGAACAGCAGTGAACGTCTTGACACGAGCTGCTGCTGCTGCAAATGCAGCTGCAGCAGCAGCAGCTGCTGCTGCTGCAAATGAAGCTGCAGCAGCAGCAGCTGCTGCTGCTGCTGCTTCACATGCAGCCTTAGTTTCTTTGCTGCAGCAGCAGCAGGAGCAGCAGCAGCTTATGTTCTTTGAGCAGAACTAAGACAGCAAGAACTTTGCGGCGCTGCAGCAGCAGCAGCAGCAGGGATTCGTGCTGCTGCTGCTGCTGCAGCTGCTGCTTTAAGTACTAATTCATTTCTGAGTCTGCTTCTGAGTGGCGCTGCTGCAGCACCCACTTCCCTCTGCTGCAGCAACAGCAGCAACAGAGTAGCAGCAGCAGCAACAGCAGCAACAGAGTAGCAGCAGCAGCAACAGCAGCACCAGCAGCTGCTGCAGCGGAACCCCTACAGAGCTTCTAGCAGCATGTGCAGCAAGTTGCTGCTGCTGCTGCTGCTGCTGCTGCCCACAAAAATTCAATATGCGTTGTAGGTGCACCACCGCAGCAGCAGCAGCATCAGCAGCTGCTGCTGCTGCTGCAGCGAGCCCTGCTGCTGAGCAGCAGCAGAGCCCGCAGCAAAAAGTGCAGCAGCATGCACACGCTGCTGCTGCAGTACTTGCTGCTGGGGAGCAGCAGACACTAAGAATTTGCTGCTGCAGCAGCACAGCTGTTCAGCTGCTGCTGAATCTACATCTGCTGCTGCTGCTGCTGCTGCTGCTGCTGCTGCTGTCAAAGGGGACTAGCAGCAAAGGCATCATCTAACAAGTCTGCCATTTCGCTTTCTTGAACCTCGCTGCTGATATCTGTGTCGCTGCTGCTGCTGCTGCTGCTGCTGCTGCTGCTGTTAACTGCAGCACTGCTGGGGCTCACGGGATGCCTAGGTCGCATGTAGCTGCTGCTGCTGCTGCTGCTGCTGCTGCTGCTGCATCTGGCAGCAGCAACATGGATGCCTCGTGGAACGGTGCTGCTGCAGTAGCTGGGGCTGATGACGGGGCTGTTGCTGCCTTCTGCTGTGGGAGACGTGCTGCTGCTGCTGCTGTTGCTGCTGCTGCTGCTGCTGCTGCTGCTGCTGAGGTTGACAGCAACATCCGAGAGTTCATAGTCAGAATCGTCCTCCGTCTCAGCATCACTGATGCTGCTGCTGCGGGCTATCAACTGCTGCTGCCCTCCAAGGTGCTGCTGCTGCTGCTGCTGCAGTTTGCTGTGCCGCAGCAGCAGCAGCTGCTGATGCTGCAGCACCTCCCTATACACCTCACGGCCTCTAGCCATAAACATACGGGCATCGCCTTCGAGTGTATCCTCACCTGCTGCTATATCTCGCCTTGCTGCATAGCTTAGTTTCTCTAGTGTAGCAGCAGCAAGAGTTCGTGTTGCTGCTGCTGCTGCTGTCTCTGCTGCAGCAAGATATATATCCTCCCGAGTTGTCTCCCGAACTGCTGCTCCAGCTGCTGCTGCAGCTGCACAAGCCTCCGCTGCTGCTGCTTCAGCTGCAGCAGCTGCTGCTCCTGCCACAGACGCTGGGCCAGTGCATGCCTGCTGTGCTGCTGCTGCTGCAGCAGCAGCAGCAACGGCACATGCTGCCGGTGCTCGCATGCAATCGCACGAGCAGCAGCAGCAACAGCAGCTCGCGTACTTCTGCTGCTGCTGCTGCTGTTGCTGTTGCTGCTGCCGGGGCTGCGTTGAACTCCCAGCAGCAACAGCAGCAGCAGCACAATACACCTTATTGCCGCGGCCTGCAGCAGCAGAAGAAACGCAGCAGCAAGTCAGGGGACGACCCTCCTTAGCAGCAGCACGAGCAACAGCAGCAACAATAACAGCAACAGCAGCAGCAGCAGCAAGAGTAGCAGCAGCAGCAGCAGCAGCACCAGCTCACGTTTTATTTCATCGGGCTTCTCCCTGCTGCGCTTTCTTCTCTCAACATGAGGAGCAGCAGCAGCAGCAGCAGCAGCAGCAGCTGTCTGCAATGAATCGTCATGCAGCACTATGCAGCAGCAGCTGCAGCAGCCGCTGCTGCGGTTGCTGCAGCTGCTGCTGCTGCTAGCCGGGCTTGTGCTGCGGCTTGCTTCTTGTATGGGTGAATCCCCTTCTGCTGCTGCTGCTGCTGCAGCTGCAGAGACACCCGAGGAGTACTGCGCAGCAGCAGCAGAAGCAAATGGGGGGGTGCAGCAGCAGCTGCTGCTGCTGCTGCTGCTGCTGGAAGATCCAGGGGTAACAGTGCTGCTGCTGCTGCTGCTGCTTCTGCTACTGCTGCTGCTGCAGCGAGGGTTGTCTCTCATATCTATAAGCAGACTGCAGCAAATGGGGTGTTCGTCATTGCTGCTGTTGCTTTTGCTGCTGCTGCTGCTGCTGCTGCTGCTGCTATGCCTGCCTGGTGAATTGTGCTGCCTGCGGCAGCACAAATCAGCATTAACAGCAGCAGCAGCAGCAGCAGCTGTTGTAGCTGCTGCTGCTGCTGCTGCAGCTGCTGTTCCTCGAAGGTCTGGTGGAGCTGATGATAGGGCAAGTGGCGTTTCAGCAGCAGCAGCAGCAGCAGCAGCAGCTGCTGCTGCTGCACGTGCTGCTGCTGCTGCTTCTTTCGCTGCAGCAGCCTCCTTTGCTGCAGCTTCTGCCTGTAGGATTTTGGTGCGTTGCTGCGTGTATGCAGCAGCAGCAGCAACTGCAGCAGCAAGAGCAGCAGGGCCTAGATCATTAGATTGTAGCGATATGCTGCTGAGGTTTGCTGCTGCAGCAGCAGCATCAATAATGAAAGCAGCAAAGACATGCAGCAGCTGCTCGCTGCCGCACAGGTCGTTGCCCCGGAGGTCGATGCTTCTGAGGTGTCTGTACACCTCAGAGCGCTGTGGGGTGGTAGCCTCCTCTTGTTCCTCCTGCTGCTGCTGCTGCTGCTGCTCTTCATAGTCCTCCTCGTCGTGCTCCTGCTGCTGCTGCTGTAGAAGCTGCTGCTGCTGCTGGTCGTTCTGCTGCTGCTGCTGCTGCTGCTGCAGCAAAAGCTCGTTAGACATGTCGTCCCCGTTGCTGTCTCTCTTGAGCCTCTCTCTCTCCCCATACAGTAGCTGCTGCTCTTCTAGCTGCTGCTGCAGCTGCTGCTGCTGCAAAAACTTGTGCTGCTGCTGCTGCTGTTGCTGCTGCTGCTGCTGCTGCTGCCGCTGCTGCCTCATGTCTGCTAGCCGCTGCATGCTTGCTGGTTTGTTGCCACGGTGAAGTGTAGCCAGCAGCACAGTCGCCCCCACATCTTTTATTTCATTGTGACTCAGATCCAACACCTGCAGCAGCAGCAGCAGCAGCAGCAGCAGCAGCAGCAGCTAGAGCAGCAGCAGCTAGAGCAGCAGCAGCTAGAGCAGCAGCAGCAGCTAGGGAAGCAGCAGATACTGCAGCAGCAGCTACAGCAGCAGCTAGAACAGCAGCAGCTAGAACAGCAGCAGATAGAGCAGCAGCTACAGCACCAGCAGCGGCATCAGCAGCAACCTCATCAGCAGCAGCAGCAGCATCATCAGCAGCAGCAGCATCACCAGCAACCGTATCATCATCAGCAGCAGCATCACCAGCACCAGCAGCAGCATCAGCATCAGCAGCAGCAGCAGCAGCAGCATCAGCAGCAGCAGCAGCAGGGTTATACCTCTAAGGCTTGCATTTGATGAAGGGATCTTGCCAGCAGCAAGGCATCGCAGCAATCCAAGGCGCAGTGCTGCAGCAGCAGCACCTTCAGCTGCTGCTGCAGCGGCAGCAGCAGGCTGCTGCTGATCCTATGCATGCCCTGTACAGACAGCGAGCAGCTGCGCATGCAAACCTGCTGCAGCAAACCGCTGCCAAACCAACTGTCTCCTAGGACCCCACACTTGCTGCGATTATTTATCCTGCTGCTGCTGCTGCTGCTGCTGCTGCTGCAGCTGGGTTGAACGCTGCTGCCAGCCACGCCGCTGCAGCAGCCTACAGGGGGGGGTGGGGCGCTACTGAGTCTTCTACTACTGCTTTCGCTGCTGCTGCTGCTACTATCGCTGCTGCTGCTGCCGCTGCTACTGCTGTCCTTGCTGCTGCTGCTGCTGCTGCTGCTGCTGCTGTCTGCACCTTGCTGCAGGATTCGTTTGATTGCTGCTTCACTGCAGCAGCAGAAGGCGAAGCTGCCTATGGGCTGCAGATGCATGTTCTTAGAAAGAGTGGGCACCTGATAATACATTTCAACCTGCTGCTGCTGCTGCTGCTGCTGTTGCTGCTGCTGCTGCTGCAGTGTGTGGCCAGCAGCTGCTTCTTCAGCGTTTAATTCTACCTCTTTAGATACCTGCTGCTGCTGCTGCTGCTGCTGCTGCTGCTGCTGCTGCTTCTGCTGCTTCTGCTGTTGGTAATCATCATCTGCATCCTGTAGGAGGAGTGTTCTCCACTGCTGCTGCTGTTGCTGCTGCTTCTGCTGCTGTTGCTGCTGCTGCTTCCGCTGCTGCTGCAGCAGCAGCAGCTGCATGGTTGTGCGGCAGTAGCAGTCAGCAAAGAAGAACTGGTGGGCTTGAGCAGCAGCAGCAGCAGCAGAACCAATTGCTTCAGCAACGCATGCATTGATCTCACACCCTACTAATTCAAAAACATTAGCAGGCCACAGCAGCTGCAGCAGCAGCTGCTGCTGCTGCTGCTGCTGCCGCTGCCGCTGATGCTGATGCTGATGCTGCTGCTGCTGCTGCTGCTCTTGCTGCTGCAGCAGCTGCTGCCACTCTCCCAACCGCAGCAGACGCAGACGCAGTGTCTGTACACCCGACTGCTGCTGCATGCACAGCAGCCTGTCAATTGGTTCTCTGCTGCAGCAGCCGATAGTTAAGGGGCCCCCATACTGCAGCAAACCCCCGCAGCGGCAGCAGCAAACCTGCTGCTGCTGCTGCTGCTGCTGCTGCTGGTGGTCGTGGATGTGCTGCTGCACCTGATGCTGCAGCAAGTTCCGCACATACAAGGCAGTTGTGTGGCGCCAGGCGCGCTGCTGCTGCTGCACACGCTGCAGCAGCAGCTGCTGCAGCAGGGGTTTCTGCTGCAGCAGCAGCAGATCTGCTGGCCCCATATCTAGCTTCTGCTGCTGCAGCGCGAGCTGCCTATACACCTGAAATGATAGCTGCAGCAGAGTGTTGTTTAAATCGGTTGTGCTAAGGAAGGCAGCAAGGTGTTGACAGATGCGGCGGCTGCTGCAGAGTGCATGCAGCAGCATATTGCTGCTGCTGCTGCTGCTGCTGCTGTTGCTGCTGCTGCTGCTGTTGCTGCAGCTGCTGCTGCTGCTGCTGCTGCTCTCATTGCTATTCATTAGACAAGCATCTGTCAAACAGTGCGGCCTATCCTTAGATACTGCTGCTAAGGAATACATCCCTGCAGCTTGCTGCTGCTGCTGCAGCAGCAATTGCTGCTGCTGCTGCTGCTGCTACTGTTGCTGTTGCTGCTGCTGCTGTGCTTCGAACCGCTGCGGCTGCTGCTGTGAAGCAGAAGCCTGTCCTTGTTGCTGCTGCTGCAGGAACAGACAGCGGAAGGTACAAAGATCTATCGCTGCTGCTGCTTCAGGCTGCCTATAGTTTGCTGCTGCTGCTGCTGCTGCTGCTGCTGCTGCTTCAGCCTGCCTCTAGTTAGCTGCTGCTGCTGCTGCTGCTGCTGCTGCTGCTGCTTACGCATGGGCCCTTTGGGGCGGTCTTAGAGTTGCGATTCTTGCTGCTAACACGCTACAGCAGCAGCAGCTGCTGCTGCTCCCTCTGCTGCTGCTTCTCCCTCTGCTGCTGCTGCTGCTGCTTCTGCTGCTCCCTCTGCTGCAGCCGCCCCCTCTGCTGCAGCTGCTCCCTCTGCTGCTGCTGCTCCCTCTGCTGCTGCTGCTGCTGCTGCTCCCTATGGCTCTGCTGCCTGCTATATAGGGCCGTGCTGCAGTTGCTGCTAGCCCTGCTGCTTCTCCTTCTGCTGCTGTTGCTGCTGATGCTGCTGCAGAAAGATGCTGCTGCATTGCTGCAAGTGCAGCCTGAGTTTTCGCTGGCAGCAGCAGCAGCAGCGTTAGCAGCAGCAGCAGCAGCTGCTGCTGCTGCTGTTGCAGCAATGAAAGCAGCAACAGCAGCAGAGCCTGGCAGAAGGGCAGTTCAGCCCTGCTGCGATCTTTGTCAAGTAGTTGCTGCTGCTTGTTTTGCTGCAGCTGCTGCTGCTGCTGCTGCTGCTGCTGCTGCTGCTGCTGCTGCTACGGCACGCTTGTCGCTGCTGCTGCTGCTGCCCTGCAAAAAGTTGAATTATAAGAAGCAGCAAGTTGCTGCTACTTGAGGCAGTGTTGCTGCTGCTGCTTCGGATGTTGCTGCTGCGTTATGAAGACTAATTCGCTGCTGCTGCTGCTGCTGCCGCTGCTGCTGCTGCTGCTGCTGCTGCTGCTGCTGCTGCGAGGTGCAGCGGTAGCATCAGTCCTTCGCATTAAAGGGTATAAGTGACACTAAACAACTGTAGCTTATGTTACAATTATAAAAACAATCACAGAGGCTGCTGCTGCTGCTGCCGCTGCTGCTGCTGCTGGCAGGCAGAGCCGCTGCCGACAGCAGCAGCAGCAGCAGCAGCGGTAGCTGCAGCAGCAGCTGTAGCAGCCGCAGCAACAGCAGCAGCAGCTGGCCTTGCTGCTGCCCCTAAAGAAGGTATCTGTTGTTATAATTATTAATAAATAAACACAAGACAATCAGCTAGCCTCTTGCTGCTGCTGCTGCTGCTGCTGCTGCTGCTGTTTCTTTTGCTGCTGTAGATACACCCCAGCTACTGCGGGGCATGCTACAACTGTTGCTGCTGCTACTGCTGCTGCTGCTACTCCTACTACTGCTGCTGCTGCTGCTGCTGCTGTGTGGCGCTGCCCTTGATATGAGGGCTCTACACAAGGCTTAGCTCGGGTGTCTGTACACCTCAACTGCATGCAGCATCTGCCCACTAGGGTGTGGGGTGACGTGTGGGGCCGCAGCAGCAGCACAAGCTGCTGCTGCTGCTGCTGCTGTTGCTGCTGTAGCAGCACGGGGCAACACCCCCATTTCGAGTGTATGCACAGCTACTGGTAGACAAGGGGAAGGCCTGCTGCAGCAGCAGCAGCAGCAGGAGTTGTTGCTGCTGCAGCAGCAGCAGCAACAACTCACTTGCTGCTGGCGCTTCGCTGGAGAGTTGCCGCTGCTGCTGCATAACTCTTGTGATAGCTGCTGCAGCTTGCTGCTGCAGCTTGCTGCTGCAGCTTGCTGCTGCAGCTTGCTGCTGCTGTTGGTTATTCTGTTTGCCCTTTTCGTTGCTGCTGCGCTGCTGCTGCTGTCTTTAATGGAGTTTGATACGCAAGTATGAAGGTTTGCTGCAGCTACTGCTGCTGCTGCTGTTGCTGCTGCTGCTGCTGCAGCAGCAAGGACAGCCACAAGCCGTGTCTGGGGAAGAACCTTACACAAGCAGAGACCCATGCTGCTTCTGCTGCAGCAAAGCCCATATGCTGCTGCTGCTGCTGCTGCTGCTCCCTGCGGAGCTCGGCATGCTGCTGCTGCAGCATCTCGAGCTGCTGCTTGACACTCATTTGCTGCTCCTCTAACTCCTGCAGGTTCTGCTGCAGCTGCTGCTCCTGCAGCAGCAGCAGCTGCTGCTGCTGCTGCAGTGCGCTGTCGTTTTCGCTGTTCCTTACTCTGCGGTGTCTGTTGAGCTGCAGCTGATGCTTCACTTGCTGCTGCTGCTGCATGAAGTGGTGCTGCTGTTTCTCCTGCTGCTGCTGCTGCAGCTGCAGCAGCCTCACCTCTCTCTCTACCTCTCTGTAGCGTCTTGCTGCAGCAGCAGCAGCAACTGCTGCTGCTGCATCGGCTTTGCCGAGCTCCATGATATTCTCTGCATTCGCCATACAAGGGTGTCCATACACCTCAAGCTGCTGCTGCTGCTGCTGCAGCTGCTGCTGCTGCTGCTGGCTGCGCATGCCTCTATTCTTGGTTCTGTTAGATGTGTGCTGGTGTTGCTGCTGCAGCTGCTGCTGCAGCTGCTGCTGCAGCTGCTGCTCCTGGTAGCGAACAGCAGCAGCAAAGGCCTCCCGTAGCTCAACTTCTTTATCTACCGCATTCTGTAAGGCGGATTCAAGCTCTCTGCTGCTGCTGCTGCTGCTGCTGCTGCTGCTGCGATCGGGAGCGCTGCTGTATACGAACTGCGTTTGCTGCTTATAGACTGCTGCTAGTTGCTGCTGCTGCTGCTGCCGTGCTGCAGCAGCGAATCGCGCCTGTCCTCCCAAGACAGTGAGCTGCAGCAGAAAGAGGCGTTTGCTGCTGCTGCTGCTGCTGCTGCTGTTGTTGTTGTGTTTGCTGCCGCTGCCCTTCGCAACAGCAGCAGCAGCAGCAGCAAGGAAATCAACAAAGTGTCTCCTTGTATTGGAGCTGCGGGCCTGTCTCCACAGAGGGGACAGCCATGCTGCTTCTGCTGCATAGTCATGCTGCAGCTGCTGCAGCAGCTGCTGCTGCTGCTGCCTTACACTCGGAGGCCCTTCTAACAGCCACAAGCACACGAAAGACAGCAGCAGCACAGCAGCAGAATACAGCAGCAGCAGCAGCAGCCACCGCAGCTCTGGCGCTTCCCTTTGCTGCTGCTGCAGCAGCAACCGCAGCAGAAGATATCGACGTTGCAGCCAGTGCAGCAGCAGCAGCAAAACACGCTGCGCCCGCTGTAGCTTTAGCTGCAGCAGCAGCTGCTGCACCCGCAGCCAACGCCGCAACCGGGCCCCACACCGTTGCACTCTGTATCGTTGCTGCTGCTGCTGCTGCTGCTGCTGCTTGTGCTGCTGCAGCAACCGGGCATTTTCGGTTTCGCCATCGCCGGCTGCTGCTGCTCGGTGCATGCGAGCAGCAGCAGCCTTCTTCTGGGTGCTGCTGCTGCTGCTGTTGCTGCAGCGGGCAGCGCGAGCTGCTGATTCTGCTGCTGCTGCCATGTCTGTTCTGGGCGCAGCAACAAACAAACTGCTGTTGCTGCTGCTGCTGCAGCTGCTGCTGCTGTTGCTGCAGCGAGAGACCAGCAGCAGCAAGACGCAAGCCGGATGATCTGAGGTGTCTCCTTTCTCTTTCTGTCTCCTTTCTCCTTCTGTCTCCTTTCTTTCTGTCTCCTTCTTCCCTTGTATGTTTTTCTGTCTCTGTCTCTGTCTTTGTTATTCTATTTGCCTGTCTCCTTTTCTTTTTTTGTCTCCTCCTTCCTTATCCCTTCCCTTTGTCTCTCTCTGTTTCTTTCTCTGTCTCCTTCTGTCTCTGTCTCCTCCTGTCTCTTTCTGTCTCCTTCTGTCTCTTTCTGTATCTGTCTCCTTCTGTCTCTGTCTCTGTCTCCTGTCTTTGTCCCCTGTCTCTGTCTCTTTCTGTCTCCTCCTGTCTCCTTCTGTCTCCCCCTGTCTCTTTCTG
>CAJFCZ010000605.1:0-10185 GCA_904066245.1 Eimeria sp. OTU-Y | reverse complement strand
TTTCAAGGACAAAATCAACGGACTGAACTTATTAACGTACCTTGAAGGATTTGCACCTAGCCTACGAATAGCCGGCAACCTACACCAAGCTGCCGCTGAAGAGCGGGAAGTACCGACAGGCATTACACCTGAAGCATGAGGTCGCGCGGAGCGGTGTCCCCTGATCCTGCCCAGAGGCCGTCATGAGCTGAAACAGGGTAAAATACTTACTGTAATAGCTGCCAAACAACACCTGATCTCCCATTTAGATCCCAGGTTGCATGGGTACAGATGCCCAAGGAACCAGGATTGCTGTGAGGGGTGGCTGCTTGATGACCAGCATTGCTGTGAGATGTGGCTGCTTGATGGCCTATGTGACAGGTACGCGTATCTGTAGTTGCGCTCAAGTTCATTACGGGGGACAACATAAGTTGTTAACAACTGTCAACAGGATTTCCGCATGATGCAAAGGGTGTTTCGTTGTGCTAGCTTGTGAGGCTGCCTTACAGCACATTAAATGCAGCAAGGTTTGTTGCAGATCATTCCAGGCCGCCTTGTCTCCGTGCCAGCCCTAGACATTTCGGACGTCATGTGCAGAATGCCTGAGGACTGAAGGGGTGTAATCTGGCCTGTGGGAACGCTTATCCTCACTGTTTCGGCTTCACTGTCCGCTATGTTACAGAAACGGCCTGAGATGAGTTGCAGTGCGCCTTGCTGCTATTAGTACTGCAAGGCTGCCCCCTGAGCATATACACGCAGGTGCCCTTCGTCACGCTCTATAACCACTGTATACCATTGTTGAACACCAGAGCCCATCCTACACCTTCGCCCCCGCCTTCTCCCCCAAGGTGCACGCATCTTCCTGTGCCTGGTTACCAGGAACAAAAGGAAAACAGCTGTAGCGCTTGCTATGCTGCATTTCTGGCTGCTGCTTCGTGCGGTGCTGCACTGCGAATACGAACATTTAAAGTCTTGAATTTGCTCCCCCTAACCGAATGGAAATTAGCGCCTGAGAGAGCATACGAAAGGAATTACGTGAAACTCTTTCTACAGAGTGGTGAACGTAGCACCGAATATACTTGCATTGCCCCTACTCAAGCTGCATTCCACGTGCCAGATCATATAGTTGCCCTCGGGGGTTTTGGCAAGAGCGTTCAAGCTCCCGTAACTGACTGTTTCCCGACAGCGATCCTCCAAAACGCACTCGGGAATTCGTTCTAGTGCCTTAACTTAGTGATCTCGTTTTCTGAGACCCCTGCATGTCGGCACTCACGTGTTGAGGCGATCAATCTCAGCTAGTAGTTCCTTCTTGTTATGAAGTTGCTCTACTTCGTATTGAGAGTGCGGGGAGATTCTGGTGATACCCTAAAGTTTAAAGAATGCCAGCATGGATGGTACGGCGGCGTCTCCTCTCTGGGGCTAAGTCAACGAGGCTAGTTCACGCGCTTATATGGGAACAAACAGCAAGGTATCCTACCCACCATATGCCAAAGTTCTTCGGCTGTGCTCCCTCCTGCGCGCTTTGGTGTGCATGTGACTCCATTAAAGCCAAGCCACTTGAGTTTTCAGTTGACTGCTGAACGTCGCCCATAGTAGTTTCAACACTGGCATTCTTGGGTTTTCCCCATGCATTCCGCTCTGCTGGAGCCAGTGTATGGAATTCTAAAGACTCAGGCGTAAGAGGCTGCCTTCGAAAAGCCAGATGTAGCGTCGGATCAGAGAACAGTGCTTCGGTGTACAGCAATGACGCCGAGGAGCACGGGGATGAGGCGAGCAATGTTCTATAACGAGCCAATTCTGCACAAGGGAAGAAACGAAGCAACTTCAATGAGTTCTGCTTGGTATAGAACCCCGAATATTGCACAAGCGTGAGCCCACCTGGCCGCCTCCCTGTGCGTAGTTTGACGCTGTCATGTTGTATTCGATATTAAGCCACTTCATGAAGTCATGCTAACGAACGGCAGGTCCATCTCGGTAATGGTGCTTTTCCAAAAACTGTGGAGTTTACGCCGGCGTTCGTCTGTTACTTGCAGCCCAGGCGACGTGGTTTCGCTTGGTTCGCGTGCCTTCCAGAGCTCGCAGGGGGGTGATCAGCTGAAGAAGGTCGGCATGAGTGTGGTAGGACAGTTTGCTGTTCGTTCCTGTATAATGAACAATTCTTCCACTCCGTCTGGTATAAGTCAGACTAAATTTAATTTGGAAGTGAACTGCAAGTGGTCCCTTAGTCTTTTTACGAAGATACAGATCCTATCGCTGCCTCTAACTGATGAGAAAGCAACTACAACACCAGTTTTTGAGGTGGACGTCAATATCTGTTCAGGACTCGGAGAACTCTGCAGAAGTCCGGCTCTGAAAATGCTCCCCTGGTCTTTTTGCCAAAAGTTTTAGACAAGCCAAACGTATTCACTGGCTGACGGGCGCATCAGGTGCCACCAAACGGAGATAGCTGCTCTCTTCAGCGTTGCACTCTCTTTAACGTGGCCCCCCAAACCATGGCCTTGCTTTCGGGGGCGAAATATCTGTGCGAAGTGAAGATGGAGCTTATAATATATGTAGGCTTTCTCCCGTGCAACAAGAGGTCAACGTCGAAATACCAGTGCTGGAGTTATCGTCCACTGTTGAACTGAACGTGAAACCGCAGCTGTGTGAGCACCTAATGGGTAAGAATAATGCAATTTAGGAAGGAAACGGGCATCACCGCTTGTAAGAGTGGTCGAAGAACATCTTGCCTATGAGTTCATGGGTTTCTCCGTCATATCGTGCTCTACCTCTGCGCTGCGTAGCGGGGTTCGTGCTGCTAGGACACTGGTACCACCCCTCTCACTGTGAAGCAGTCATCGCGCAGGGAACTTTAAGACCTGCAATCACGCAGGAAGACTCGGCATATGCACCCTGACGGGCTCTTTTGGAGGTCCCATGATAGCCCTGCTCTGAATCAATCACGGCACACCTAGGATTATATCGTGGTGAACTGGCCCAACTTAGAAGTCCTATATCTTGACCTAGAGGTCCGAAATCACGGTAGAGTGACCAATATCTAGCTTTTCGCATTTTCCTATCATGGTTTCGCTGGTTCTCGTGCTCTACATGCAACCCACAAAGCACAGTGGCAGCGACTGAGCCAACGAATAGAATGTTAGGTTGCACTCCCTTGCAGTCGTGCAGTGAGCTTTCACTACAATCACAGCAACAATGCCATTCTCGTTACGCTCGTAGGAGATGCCGTAGAGTGTAAGGATATATGTGTTACCTGCCACTTCCTGAATAAGTAATCAGTAAGTTTCCAAGTTATTAAGTACTAAAAAGTGGTATATCTTTTTGACCCCCAGTGAGGGTATCATAACACTGCAACAGGATGTTGCGACGCAAGCTAGACCGTCCTCTCTTCCCTGCTTGGGTCACTGCGCCGGGACTGTTCGGGATAACAGAATATCCTTTTCCTTTTAGACGGATCAGAAGAAAGACTGTCTTGAAGCTTTTCTTCTGCTTCGTTACTGAATAGAAATGTATCTTGAAACCTCGGCACCTCAGTAGCCGTCTACTTAAGGAAACAAGGGTTGCAAGCCGGTAACCTTACAGTGGGCACAACAAGTGAGACAAGCTAAAGAAACGGTGGTATTAAAATAAAATAATGCCAGTTAGATGAGGAACTAAGGTCATTAGGTCTAGACTGCTAGCCAGCAGGCCAAGCTTGGGAATGGCTCTGAGGCATGGACAGCAGCTGGCGCGCTGAGTCCTGCAAGACCACCCCTGGGGGAAAACAGTGCTTTCTTTCTTCCTGTATTTTTGGATACTGCAACGATATAACGAGGACGTATATGGAAAGGCAGCTGAGAATAGCGCCAGTGTGCGAGTGTGTGTCTGTGAGCTAGCGCTAGCTTGCATTCATGGTGACTGCTTGGGGGGCAGTGCACTACATTTGGAGCCTGTCCCGGAAAAGTGCCTATTTTCCTAACTAAAGTGAGTAATTCAATTACCGGGCCCATGCTTACTACTAGGGAGACAACCTGAATAAGGCAAATCAAGCCCAAGTGTCGACACCTATGGGCCCTGAAGAGATCACTGAGCAGAATCAGCGGGCCGATGTAAGGAAACCTATGGCAGATACACCTCGGATAGCTTACGTTAAGGAAATAGCCCAGTTATGGCTGGAGCTGGCAGATATGCAAACACCTCTCCTACACAGGAGCACCCAGGAGCAACCTCACAGTCATCTGGCTGCACTTACCCCGCGACGTGGGACAAGACGTAAGGAACTTCCTGGATATAGTGAAGCTCCGGTTTACGAAGATGGGCCTAGGAAAACAACAACGGGGCGTCGAGGTATTGGAATATTAAGGTGATGCTCTTGGGTACTGGGTACACCTAAGGGAAACGGCTGCTGAAATGATATATTGGTCGTTTTTGAAACGAGAGGCGCTGTTTTGGGAAAACGAACCATGGGGCATTTCTGCACCAGATGGCTAATAATCACTGTAGTGCCTCGGCACTACAATGAGACGCATCTGATACCTATAGGAGCTAGCCTACTTTAGAATACGAATAAAATGTTGTTTGGAAGGAATCCTGTCTTTTTATATGCGAAATAACACCTATTTGACGGATATGCTCGCTAACATTCTAAGGACGGGTTCGGATATGATCGGTACTGCAACCGAGCACACGGGATCAGCGAGAAGGGACTAGAGATTATTATTCCCTTTCTTTTCCTATATGATCGGACTTGAGATTTGAACTCAGGTTGTAGGTCGATATCTACTGCCAATTTAGTGTTATACGCTGAGTGCAGCGTTGCTGAGACAGGTGTGCGCCTAGTAGACGCATGTGAGCCTGAATGTAGCAGCAGCCTACAGAGAGAGCTGTTCACTATACACACTGCCTCCCATTCAAACTATACTGAGATTCTCCTATGAACCAAATGTGTTTCTACCCTTGACCTTGAAGCTGGGTTCTTCCAGTTTCGTATGGCCGAGGAAAACCGATAGCAAACGGATTTCCACCCCATTATGGGGTAATGCGTATACAAAGTCATTTATTTAGGCTTCAAAAGAACCGGCTGGTTTCCAAGCTAGCATCAACGCCTATTTGAAGTTATACTAGGAGTGGGCGTCACTGCCTACGACGTTTTCATATATTGTCCTGACTTCCCTAGCCACGTTGATCTCCTTCAACAGGTAGTAACTATTTTCGCCAACCCCAAGGTCCGCAAATGCAGATTTGCGAAGCAGGAACTCACGTACTTGGGGTACACAATTAGTGCACAGGATATCACTCCAACAACGGGCAAGATAAAGGCCATACGAGCGTGACTGGAGGTGCTGGCGAAAGAGAGACACGTGCTCCAGTTCCTCGAAACGGCAAAATACTGCCGAATGTTTATAGGAACTGACTACGCAGAGGTCGCCCGACCACTCGTTGGTCTTACTCGCATGTACGCTACCTTTTACTGCGCAGATGGTCATACGCAAGTCGCAAGTGGGGGAGCAGCTGAAACAGCTGTGAATCGAGTTTAAGGTGGTATATTCGACTGTACAGCACAGAGGTCTTCGAGGCTATTCCTGAAACCTCTCAGGCGTTTGTGTTGTATACCGATCCCTCATGCTGTACCACAGGAGCGGTACTAGAGCAACAAGGCAAACCAATTGGCATCCTAAGTCAGGTTATGACACCTATTCAGAAAAAAAAACTCGATGCATGATCCACAGCTTTTGGCCTTGGTTACTGATCTCGCCAGGTGGTCTCATTTACTACAAAGGACTAAGGTTACGGCGGAAGCTGGTCACCAAGCGCATACCCCCCTTCAGCAACTCATTGGGTTTAAGGCCTTTTCGTGGTTGGACTTCATTGCGGATGTCCCAGAACGTACAATGTCCTACGTCGAGGAAACGAGAAACCAGGTTGGGGATGCGCTGTCTTTCCTTCGTGTCGCTCTCCCATCCGCAAGATAAGCATGCTCAGAGGCCCCGTGACTCCTTCACAGCGATCACCAGCCCCGCGTATGCTCGCTTCCGAGCAGCGAGTGCAGGTTCGCAATGCCTAGGGCATGCTAAATATCGTGAGCTGGCTGGCATATGTTTACGCACACGTAGGTATCACTCCGAACATTTCCCGCCCACTCCGTCGCTTTCAGAGTCAAACCAACCGGAAGAGGGACCTAATGCCGAGATACCAAGGAAGACAAGAGCTGTAGTGCACTGGCACTACAAGGCACTGAATAGGCAGCTGGATAGGAAAGATACTAAGATAGAACAGTAGTATTCGGATAGTGAAGTCTAATAGCAGTCGGTTACCGAGAGTCTAACTAGGCAGGCAGGTTTTTCGAGGTAGCTAGCCATAGTAGCAGACACCTTTGCCAGGGGCCTAGTCGGTACTGCGGCAGCAAGGGTGGGGTTTTTGGGGCGCCACCGAGGGACTGACGTTCTGAGCGCCACCGCCACCGGCCGCTGAGCGGGCGGTGGCGGCGGGAAAAATCGGAACGTGACGAGACAGAATCCGAATTTCTCGGAAAATTTCCATAAAACTTGTACGTTTAAGTTCTTCGGTACCGTTACAGTAATAGATCCGCGCCGGAACAGAGGCCCGGCAACACCCCTGTCCCAACATAGGCGGGGCACGAAGGTGCAGGTATTACAGGAGCCCAGCACCCCAGCGACTGGCCATCGGCCTATGCGAAGTTTCCGGCTTTTCGCGAACCGTATAGCGAGGCAGAGCAACGAGCTGGTGAAGCTTTGCAATTCGAGTTTCTCAACTCCCGACTTAAATTTCGTTATGTGACCCCTTACCTGCACGTCTGCATATACGGCATATTGGTTGCCTGCGTTCCACAGCTCCCTGAGTTCGTTTCGCACGTTCTGTACGCTCACGATGACAGTGTGACGGCCGGGCTTCGAGGCCATAAGGAAACTTTTCTGGTTTTGAGCAAGCATTATTACTGGCGATGCACGCGCGCATACAGTACAGTCCATACCACCATACCTGTAACTCAGTGATCCAGAAAATATTAACATCTGGGCTGTGCATTTAATCATATACACAGATAGTTGTACTGTCTTCTACAAACAATCATGTGCACAAAAATTGAATGTAAATAACCAGCACAGGCAGCCACTGGTCTATTTCTCTACTTACGTAAACTTAGCCTTCGTGTTACCACGGATTTGCAAACGTTCTCAACTCTCCCCACTTTACCAGTTACCACACCCAAAGTGATGGTCAAACAGAACGGGTTAAGCGCACGCTCGAACAAATACTGCGGACGTACATACAATATGATGAGAGGGATTGGAAGCGTTTAATACCCATACTGGAGCTCGCATACAACATAGTGACGCAATCGGCAAAGGAGCTCTCACCTTTTGAAGCTATATTTGGGGAAGGGACCCTCGCTCTTTATCTTGTAGGAGCCGTAGAGCCTACCCTGACTACTCCCATGATGACGCTTTTCCGCTAACTCTGTGACAGGGCACAGGAACACGTAGTCACAGCTAAATGGCATCCGAAACTTTACTCCGACTCCAAGAGACGAGAAGCTGAATACGCTCTCGATGACAAGGCCTGCTTCAGCAGCAAGCACTTCTCAGCCCTGAATAATTGTCCAAAGTTAGAAACACGCTACTGCGGTCCATTTGAGGCGGTCGGCGGCATCAGTGAAGGGTCTTGCAGTCTTGCATTGCCTCCTATCTACGAGTGCCATAACGTATTTTACATCTCCTAGTTGGTCCTCCATCATCGGCTCTCCCCGAATTTGGCCGCACCGGAAGCTGCCGCGGGTTGGCATCCTATCCACGATGGAGCTCGCAACCTAACCGACCAGTACCTAGTAAAGTATATGGTGAACCAGCGAGGCTCATGGGACGAACCCCAGTTTCTCGTGAAATGGCGCAGGGCAGGGAAAGACCAAGCTAGGCGGTTGTCCGCCCACCATCTCGTCGTTCGCTCCGCCATCACACGCACCTGGAGGCGTCGCCGTAGCAAACACGAAAGACAATCTGCCCAGGCAACTTCAACGCCTCCCACTATTTCTATCTTTCGCATAACCTCCCTCTTACTCACGAAGTGGCATTACTACAGCACACTATGCTCCCCCGCCAGTGTTTTCCCTTGTTTCCCTTCTGGTTTCGTCACCATTATGAATGTTAAAAAATAATTCAACTCGTGAAGGTTTGCATTCTTGCTCTTGCCTTGACCCCCCAGCGGGCAGGGCAGTCTCGGCACGAAAGGGTAGAAGAAATAGTACTATATTATTAGACACATGAAAAAGGCGAAGGCCGTATAGGTTCACATATATTTCTCTGAGCAAATGTTCATACACCAGCGCTTCAAGACAGCTCACCTTACATGAACGCACCCATCTACATCTACAAAGGCAGTCGCATCCTTCCCATACGGAAATTTAAGTGCATCTAAGCACGCAAAACTGCATTTGGCCGTGCAAGTCTGAGGATTAGAAGATGACTAGAATATACCAACATCTGGGCTGTGCATTTAATCCTATGCACAGACACTTGTACGGTCTTCTACAAACACTCATACTGCCATAATGGCCATAAACATTTGCGCAGGGAGCCATTGATCTATTTATCCACTTCTGTAACCTGTTCCTTTGCTGGCCTGCTTACGACCGACAGATGATGACAGATGTAAAAGATATTGTTCATGAATGCAAGCAGGCAGCAACACCAGGACGAACATTACTGGGAAGTACCTCTGATATGCTTCACATGCATGTCAGAACTATGGCAGAGTTCCTTATTTTTGTGTACAGGCAATGTGCTAGCCCTTGTTTGTTTCCTCTAAGAATTCTGCATGCATTGCGCATTGTGCATACATTGCGACGCATACACCCAGTAAAAGAAAGAATGAATAGCCAGACAGCGAGGCAGTTGCTTCTTACACCCTTTGTTCTAACTAAATCTGACGACTTGGATATAAATAGAATTCTTTATCTACACTCTCCTCCTCTCAGCCTGCGTTAAGTTGCAGCCCCGTCCCATATGGCATACTGTAACTGGTGACTCCATCAGCTCAATAGTTGACGTGAAAAGTAGTAATTACCACTGTATTAATAAGTACTAACTACCAAACACTTATTGTTGCTAATTATTGCTGATCACAAGACTAAATAGTAAGACAATGAATTATTCCTGAACTAATACACGCTGTGCTCAGCAAAAGAGATAAAAACCCGTTATACACGACGCCGCTGCCCCTTTGGGTAGGCGCGGTGAAGTGGCCATAGAAAACGGCAGCTAAAGGCAGTTGAAAGAATCTGCTGCTTCATTCACGTATGAGATCACTACTCTATAGATGTATCCCCATATATATATTCATCAATATATCCCGTTGTCCCCTCTTGGCATCCTTCACTATTCTCTAAATTTGTGTAAGAGGGGGAGAATCTATGTCTGCTCAATTATCAGCTGATCTTCACAACCTTTAACCGTAGTCTGCTGCCTGCCCATTATACAGCCAGCCCGCCAAACAGCTAGCCAGGTAGCCAGCTAGCTAGCTAGCTGACTGGCCTTTTCTATGCAGCAGCCGTTGCCAGTATAGCAGCTAGCCCAGTAAGAAGAAGGGAGGGTACAGCAACAGCTGCAGCACCGTTCTTTGACGGTAGATCATCCTTCGTCATGGCTGAAAGCGGGGTTGTCCGTGCAATGATCGCATCGTAATACTCTTTGCTGCATTGCAAAACAAACACATAAGAAAGCTAGCATTTTCCTTGGGTAACTACATGAAAAATATATCTTTCTCTACCAAACCATCACCTTAACACCTTCCCCCCCAAAGCCCTTCCCCCCTTTTGAACTCTTACCCGAATGGAGCCTTGTTTTCTTCTGCCTCAGGGCTCATCTGACAGAAAAGATAGGCAGTTTCTCCCACCAACGGCACATCACTACCATCTTCAACACAAACTCCAACAGCGCAACCGATTTTTGTGCTATTCGACCAAAGTAGATTTGCAATATTAATTCCGTCAGGGCTTCCCCATAACTTCTCCCATTCTGATGCTTTTTTTGGGTATGGACCCATATCTCTGTTGGCAGAAAATGCACAAGAAATGATAAAAACCGATATTAAATGCTTCGATGGTGACAGTGAAGCTTATTAATAAAACAAATAAACTGGGTGAGTGCGGGTACGGCACAGCATACAATAAACAAAAGGCTAAAAACAGAAAGCAAATACACTACTTAATAATAAAAA
>CAJFCZ010000604.1:0-10195 GCA_904066245.1 Eimeria sp. OTU-Y | reverse complement strand
TTTTGGTATGGCTACGCGGACACCCGGGACATACACACTGCTGAGCGTGGGCAGCGTCAGATGTGTTTAGGGGCCAGTAATGGGGGGTGTAGGTGGCGCAGACGGGGATACGTTCGGTGTGACGTCAACCGTCGGCCTCACTGTGCTGTGAATCCCTGAGCTTAGTGAAGACGTCTTCACAAAGCTTGGTGCACGGCGTGAGACAGACGTCCCCGAAGCAGGCTTCATTATGTCCACACAAACAAGCCCCAAATGGCCCCAAGCGTCTTCGGTTTACCTGGTCTTCGAAGTCTTCTTTACTCTGAAGTTCCTCCCCGCCAGTGGTCGTGAACTGCACCGGGGCTTTACGATATTGCTGAATAGTTAGGACCTCTTGCTGAAAAGTAGCAGAGAAAAGCATAACAGAAAAGTAGAGCAATATCTAAACGACGACAGTTACAGATGTGAGGAAGCACTGCCTGCACACTCATATATCCTGCAGCAACCATTGGTCAGACCTGCACCCCACGTGGGGTGGTGGGGCTGTTTTCTTAGCCGAATGACCGCACTTCCTAGTTCACACGATTTAAAATGGAAGGAGTTGCTAAAATTAAGTATTCTATAGACCTACACCACTGCAGGGGCAGGTGTATCCTCTCACCTGCAGACGGAGTTCCCACTAGTTTCCCCTCTTTCCGCTGCCTTGGCAGATTGCCCCGACGAAGCAATTTTTCCTTTGCAGTCCATGTGACAAGCAGCAAACAAAACATGGACAGTATTTCAGGTAGTACAGTTATTGCGTCTCGTAGCTCAGTGGCGCGTAGTGGCATTTGCGCAACAGTTCCAGGCCAGCTTGGATGCACCGGACTGCTCGGTGCAGCAACAAAGCAAGTCTCCGAACCGAATGAGCCACTTGGGGACTGCTAGTTAATTGCAATCTTAGTCATTTCTTATTCGATTTCGATCTTGCTTCGCTTGCTAGCCGCATCCTGCCGCCGAATGAAGCGTGCCTGCCCAGTGGCTCGTCGGCGTCTCGATGCATTGCTGCCTCGGAGGGTGCATAGGTGGTGGTCATAGGAGCATTTGACATGCATATATGGCACTTTACAATATACCAAACTACAATACAGTTTGACAGAGTGAGAAAAAGCAATACCTTCAGCACAGCCTGTCTGAATTTGGTGGATGGGACGGTGCCCCGTGCATGCTCGCAATTGGGGAGCAAGTAGCTCTAGTATTGTAGGGTTATCATACAATTTGGTTAGGACATGTTTCCCTTGTTGCAGGAGGCCCAACAGGATGCTCAACTTACTAGGACAGGCAGCCTAGAGCTGATTTGCCCCACGCCTTTGTGCTGCAGTGGAAAGTACCCGACGACTCGACGGGTGAACTGTGTTGCCTTTTGGGGACTCACTACTCAAGTACTGAGGGAACCCGGTTCCTTGTGCAACAGGCAGTACGGAACAGCAGGCAGCTGCTGACGTCAGCCCCCGCAAACTTATGGGCCCAAATGGACAGTTTACAAACAACTCCAAGCGTCAAGCTCAAAACATGTAGAAGAATGCGCTTGTAGAGGTTAGGTATGCATTCAATCGAGTGTGGATATTGGAGAGAAGGCTTTTTTCGACGAACGTCGGCATACCACTGGCGAAGTGGTGGAGGGACTCAACACCATGAAGAGGATGCGGCCATGCATTTTCAGCGAATAGCTTCCACTCGCCGTCACAGGTTGTCGACCAGCCCTGAAGGCATGCAGAGAATTACTTGGCTACGCATCCCACTGAGCTAACTTTGCAGTAACGAAGGAAACAGCTGGAAAGTTACGAAGAGGAAAGCGCTGAGACGCGTAGGCTGAAGGCTGCTAGCACCAACACTGGTGGCTACAGAAAAAAGTTGCGCTTATGGAGTGTGATGAATATAACACCACTCGGAGCTTCCCCCGCCACTGTTTAGTGAAGACAGCATCTATTGCTGACATACTCTGGGGAGGCCAAGCGTGGACAGGATGCGGATCAGAAGTGCAGAGCTGTGCCCGTGAAATTTTCGGTCGAGTGGGGCTCCCGTGCAGTAATTATTTTTTACTAGGTTGGTGCATGGCCCAAACTAGTATTCTTGCTTGCATTGACTTTATAGAAAAAGAAGCTTCCTGTGAAGGCGAGCTCTACAACGCTACCCGCTACAAATAATTACTTAAGCCGCAGTACGAACATCATTAGCCTTAGAGAAACTGTTTTAGCAAGGCCTGCAGCAGCAATAGTGTGCCCCCCTTCACTTCCGTTGATTGTGGAAAACCATTTCGTAGCTGTTGACCCCCTCTTGCCCCGACAGTACTTGAATTTGCCTTGCTATTGCATGAGGAATACATGCCAAACGTTCGTTATTGAAGCCTCAAGGCCTGCAGCATCAGCTGCAGCGTGTGCTGATGTGTTTCCATTGCCGGTAGGAACGTTTTCCGCCAACCGGCAATTTGTGCTCACACCCGACGTAGTTGACCCTGCCTTGCTGCTCAATGTGCAGCATTTGTACCAGAAGCATCGTTAATTCAGCCCAGGTAACAGCATATTCACTGAGTGCCGTTATATTGCCTACTCCCCCAGGTCACGCATTCCCTAACGTTCTCTCCACCATGCTTTGATTCTCTGTACTGTTACAGAAGGATGAGCAGCATCCGCACCACTTTGGCAGCTGGAGCGCTTGGTAGCATTTATAATCTGGACGCAGGTGCGTTTATTACTGGGCATTCGAAGAATACTTATACCGGGCCCTCATACGAACGGTCGAGCAGCAACTATTACCTGGTGTTAACAGCAAACGGGAGGCTGCGAGTGTGCGCCCCTGGTGAAGCTCCCGCATCAACTATTGCTACTTTTGCAGTTGTACTTAGTACAACCTATAACTGCACACGCACACGCACACGAAAAAATGCTGACCAGGCTGCCCTCGACAGTAGGATGCATGAAAATTTGCCTGGCAGCTAGATGTTCAGCAACGTCTAAATGCTCAAGCAATGCGAGAAACGCCAAATCAGTGTTCCGCAGATATTCAGGCTGGAGAAATCTCGTTTTGTCGCTGTTAACGAGTCCGCCGCTCCATAGTGCCTCTGAGGACACCCTGACATTTCACTTTCTCATCCCCTAGTTCAAAAGGGCCAGAACGTAGAAACATCGCGGGATTCCTAGTGGGATATGACTGGAGTATATATTTTTCGCCTGCTTGTGTGATTTAATAGGCACCTTCAGGGAATCCTCTTCAACTGGCCACACGGTCGCTAGAAGCATCATTGTGGCCCTCCGAAGATCGGATCTGCGAGCACCTGATAGCTACATAGAAGTGTCTTCCTCTTCAGTTCTGCAATCATAACTCCCTGTTGCGCCAGCGTCCCCTCCTGTGAACAGTTGGTAGCCCTTTTCACCCTCGCCGTCTCCAGTTTTCCGGTCCACTACAAACAATCCTTCCTTTGTTCACAATACTGTCGTTTCCTTCAATCGCGGCTCTCCGCGAAACGAGGGACCATAGCGGCAAGCAAACGCCAACGTATACCACACTTCGCAGTAGTTCATTTCCGTGCGGGTGATGTGTTGCCGCCTGTAGCATTCATTTTTTATTCACATAGCCTACTGCATTACTCGCTGCACGCTCTGTTGTTGCTTCGATGGCTGTGTATCTAAATTTCATTTGCTTTTGCGTATGCATTCGTCGACTAGGCATGCAACCAGCAACGCGTGCCTCCAACATGTCTTCGTCTCTCCTGCTTCTTTTTAGTGCAGGGCAATCGCAAGTGAGCGTCTGGGCTGCCCGCTTTGTTGCTACAGAAGTGGGCCAGCACCATTGGTTGTGCATCCCGATACCAACTCCAGTAACGGGATGCATAACCAGTGGTGCTGGATGATCACATCGCCGGGGACACCGTTCACATCGCCAGCAGTGTATTGCCCATTAATACGACGGGCGGCTGTAAACCTTGACTCCCCTACCATCTCCCAGAAAAGCAGCTACGACTTACTGGGGTAGCCACGATGCTCGTTATACACGGTTTCTCACTGTAAGATCTAGAAAGATTGATGAAACGATATCAGCTGAGGCTGTAATAGCTTCGCTGAAAATATAGTTAAGTAGGGAAAACTCAGCACTTAAGGGTGCAGAGGATAGAAAACCTACAGTGAAATATCTTAATCCAGTAGCGTATAGAGGTGAAATCTTAGTAGATATGGCTGGAAGTGCACAACATGATAATTACGTTTTCCCCGTTGAGTGAAATCTCAAGAAAATAGAAGACATGTGACCTAATATATCTAACTGGAAGATTCTAGTCGGACCAGGACTGAGAATTTTATACAATTTTTGGATTATTCGTAGTTAATGGTTAAACGTCAACTATACGTGATGATTTTAGGGTTCCAGAGGAAGCTTCTGCTAAGAGAATTATGAGTCTTTTAGTCTATGCTGTAGCGCTTCCAGTTATTCCATTTCGACTCTACCGTTTAACCTGTGGAGTCTTCCTTCCAAGTAAGTACAAAGTTGGAGTGAGGCTGAGTGTCTACGCCGAATGAGGAGAAATAAATTGGATACTGAGGCATACGCTCTTCCACTAATAGGGGAGCAATAGTGTGCAGGTATAGTTTATGACATCTGTGGTGTACACATATTGTTCGAAAAAAAAATATCACTTTTAGGCGCTAACTCCAAGGCGAAACTACCCATAGTTTTTCGAAGAAACATACTTCCCTTCTCGCCAGTTTCCTTGCTACGTACTGATGTTTTATAATTTACATATGTTTTATAAGAACTGCAATATGTGTACCCCACAGATGTCATAAACTATACCTGCGCACCAAAGTAAGGAATGCTTCTTTGAACCAACCTGCGATCACGCAGTTTATTCGGGGGCCGTCCGTTTGGATATATGAGGCGCGCATTCGTTTAGTGTCCAGGACTGCGCTGAGTTTGGTAACGGTTCCTGCTTCCAGCAGCCATTTTTCATTTCAGACGTTGCACTACTAAATTCTGCCCAACTATTCCAAAATTTGACGGGTGTACCTAAAGTGTTTTTTTCGCCAGTAGTTAACTTTTCCTTTCCCATAGACACGCTACCGATAGATATATGTACTCCTAAAACGGCCCAGTTTTCATTCAGCCACGTGTCCAACATGAAGTACCTGGTTTCAACTTAGCACCGACGGCTTTGCTAACCTATCCCGTTCATTGAAATCTTTTCCAAGTCTTTTTTTGATCCATCACCACAAATGCACCAAGTTATCCTATAGTGCAGGATGCACGAATATTTGATTTTACTAATGACTGCTCAGCAAGGCAGAAGCCGTCCGGTCTGCCTTCCGTGGAATCCCTGGAGAAACTTCGATTGGTATCGTTTTGTTAAGTGCCCAACAGTACGTCTGAGGCCGGTGGCCTCGAATTTCACATTTTCGTCCCCTAGCCCACGAAGCCCAAGGCGTATAAGCACCACAGGATTTCTCATGTGATGTGGCTGCACCATGGTCTTTTCGTGTTCGTAAGATTTAAACAAGTAGCTTCGGGAGATCCTCAGCAAAAAGCGAGATGGTATCCGAGAGAATAATCCCTTCCACCTCCATCGTTAGATGCGAGGGCGCCCGATGGCTACGTGTAAGTGTTTTCTTAACCGGGTCTCCATTCATTCATGCGCTAATCCCCGTTGCGTCAGCGCTACCGCCCCTCAACGGCCGATGACCCTTTCCACCTCCGCCGTTTCTAGTCGCGTGCAAGCGCTATTTCTTCTGTTCGTAGCGTTGTCGTCTCCTCCAGCATTGACCCCCCATTATATGCGATATTAAAGCAGCAGGCAGAGGCAAATCTCTACTGCACTCCACAACAGTTCGTTTGTGAGTGGTGTCGCGCTCTGGTGCCCCGAAAGCCGTCGAAAAGCGCTACCCCTTGCAGTTCCATAAAGTACTAAACATGCCCCTCACATCTCCAACCGTATCCCTTCAGATATTTATAGCACGGCATTTGTGACCGTTGGTAAACTTTCCACTTTTGGCCACTTCTCTGCAGCCGGTGAGGCTCAAACCTTGTTCCTCCCCCACCTTTAGGCGTGGTGCTACGAAGGGAAACGAGATCCACATACTTCCACCGATATAGCCCAGTAGTAACGATAGCAGAAATAGTTCAGTTCCCAAGATGCAGCCTAGCGCGCCCTTCCGTTGTGACGGCACACACGCCAGGTGCACGGGCGCTAGGGAACCCCTGTCTTAAATAAGGACCATTCCTTAGTGCATCTCCAGCTGCAAGGTATGCACACAAGAAGTATGTGTACTCTAACATCGTATACTTCAGTGGTTCTCTAGTGCCGTGCGCACAGCACTGTTTGATCTGCGAAGCTGTGACTGCGCCTGCTGCGCGAACTGCTTTCTCGCTCAGTCTTCAGTTCTAATACTGATTTATGTATTACCCCGGATTATGTAAGTATGTTATTCGCACTTATGGCCATCAAAAATATGCTTTCGGTAGTAGCAACAGATAGATCGAGACGCCCCCGAGCTTCTGTGTGAAGTAGCGCTTCTTTGTTCCTACGTTCAATGCGGCTGACACACCCAGCCTAGTGCAGATCAAACAAGAAATTCCTGCAATTGACATTTAGTTATTTGTTGGTTGATCATTCGATTTCCCAACTCGCCTACTTGCTGTACCCAGCCTTGCGCTGCACCCGAGTGGTTGATTGCTTGCGTCAGACGCGCGACCCCCACTCGGTGTCCTAGTGCTACGAGTGTGAGCGTCTGAACTAGAGGAATCACTATCTTTTCTTTTTTCATTGTTTGTGACGCCGATTTTGAAGGATAAAAAGCTTCGTTTACAAATCGGCAATCTGTTTTATCAGTGAAAAAGGTTACCGTAGCCGTAGCTCCCCTTGCAGGAGGGAAGGCTATTGTGCCTCGGGAACGGTTTGTGTGCTACCTTTAAAAAGAGGCCAGGGGCTTGTAAAGTGCGTACCATGTCTTCTAGTGATATTAAGTCGTCTGAAGTAGAAAGGGTAGCCATGAGGGGCAGAAGACGGCCTCAGAAGCCGCCGTTGGGTGCAAGACTGACCACTGGTTGCTGCAGAATACAGGTGTGCAGGCAACGGTCCACTGCATATGCACGTGTAGTAGTTTCAAGGTTGCCCTGCTTATGTATCATGTTTGTGTTTGCTCTTGTTCAATAGGAGACCTAATCTACCATTTATCGCGTTACTCCCCGGTGCCACTGCCAATTGTGGTAGGGAAGGAGCTTGGGCGTGAAGAGGATTCTGAAGACTAGGGAAGGAACAGAAGTAGAGTTGGAGGTGTGTATGTGACCATGGTGGAGGTCGATTCCTCGACCTCTGTATCGCGCCATACACCAAGCTGGGTGACCACCACCTAGTCCAGTGATACAACACAGCGTGGCGGACGGTTGCCTTCCCACCGAACACATGGACGTCTGCGCTCCTGCAAGCATTGGGTTCGGCGATCACTGTCACAGCGTTCCCACGGATCCAATCACTAGAATTGCCGAGGTTTACGTGGCTCTCAGCATTGCTGCGCCCCTCGGAGCGAGCTGTACAGCTTCTTCGTACATGCTCATGCGGTTCCTGTTATAGAGAGCCGAATTATTCGCCTGAAGTTGATCGCTTCGCGAGTCCATACAAGGAGGAGTCCATACAAGTGACTGTGGGTCCTGCATGGCTAGTCGGTTAAAATTGAACACAGCGATTTACTTCACACCGCGTACTGCTTCTCACCCCTGCACATCGGGCAGTGCTTCCTCGTTCACAGCGAACAGGGGTGTGACCCTGCACATGGGCTGTTTTTGTCAGCTTTACAACGATTATTAAGGTTCTTAGCAGATGCACAGGACCGGGAGCTGTGGTCTCCGTCATACCGAACACCCAGGCCGCCTAAGTCTTCAGCAGTGGTGCTCGTTGTGTATGGTGGACTGTTATTCGCATCGCACCAGACAGTGATATTCTTTCAAAGTTAGGCACTGCGATTCCCTATGAGCAGAACATCGTAACTGACCCAGCACTTCGTGGGCCGCTTGTTCTGGAGATGGCTGGGGAGTATACGTGTTCAGCCAAGGAGTACTACACGATTGGTGATGCGGCGGGCGTCCCCGTCGATGATATCATTGCCGATTGTCTGGAGCCGGGATCTTACCTTACGGGAGATGAAAAATACCAGTCAGATGTACCTGGAGTTGACGCTAAGGAGTTCGTGACACAGTGCATATCAGATGGCGTGGAGCCGGCTATTTCTTTCACAGCTGACAGGGACAGTCGACGTGTGGAAGTCGTCATCCTGGATGGACCGGATCCGAGGCGATATTTGTGGGAAGAGAGGTTGATTTTTAAGCATGAAGAATACACTGCCAGCGGCAGGAGCGCAACGAAGGTAAGTACACAGCGGATTGTGAAATTGGGACGGGAGGTGCTGAAACCTTACATGGTTTCTGGTGGCAGGTCTCACCCGGATGCTGCAATTTACTGTAAGCAGGTCTGTAGCAAAGAGGGAAATACGAGGTCTATCCCGAATAGCACAGGAACCGGACAGGGGAGCTGGTATGCCAAGCATCGAAACCAGGATGGAATGAACCATGTAGGGGAGAGCCATCTGATCCGGCCGAGGACTGCTGTTAGTCATTGTAGTGCTGACAGCACGGAGGGGAGCCCCCACACCCAAAGGGAGCCAGCATTAGGATACGAACGCAACGTTTCTTACACAGCGAGGAGGCCTCATCTTTGGCGGGGAATAACGGGCGGAGAGCACAGCATGCAGTTCCTGGTTGAACTCCTGATCCTAATAGTACATGCGTTCGCCTTTTTCAGAGCGTTTCATCAGCTGGCGACCCTGTTTTCACCTAACACTGAGGACTTCTGAGTTCTTCAATGCGTATTGCAATATGTATGTCAATTGCACGCTCCAATTACACCGTTTTTGTGTAGCCACCACTGTTGATGCTATCCTCTCCCAACCTGTGAGTTTTATTATGTTGGACGTACGAGATGGTTCAGTGGGGAGGTTAGGCGCGGCGCTCTCTACACGTTTTCAGGGGTGATCTACAGCCTGACCCCGTAGACTGAGGGCATTCAATATGTATTCAAGGTGGTGTCGCCTGCAAGTCCTTCGGATTTCACATCACTTTTCCAGTGGTGTTCCGAAACTTGTTGAAGCATGTTCACCCTCGTATTTTTTCACTTTGCGGTCTGAACACATCCTGCACCTTACTTCATCAACTGCATTCATCTACATATTTACAGCGTAACGCTTGGGGCCGTTTGTATATTTTATACTTAACGACCACTTCTCTGCGGCAGGTGAGGTTCACACTCTGTACGACCCGCTGCTTTAGGCGTGGTGCTACGAAGTGAAGCGAGAGTCATCTGCTTTAAGCGAGAGTGCCAGCAATCAGCGGTAGCTGAAATGGTGGTGAGTTTTCAAAAGGCAACATGACACACCGTTTGCCTGTGATAGCAATGGGGCCAGTAGGGGCCAGGTGGCTGATGGTTCGCTGCCATAGTAGGGAGCATTCACTACTGTATCTACTGCGGCAAGGTAGGCACATACGAATCACATTGTATGAGTCAGGTGGTTGATGGTTCGCTGGTTTGGTAGGGAGCATTCACTATAGTGTATCTACCGCTGCAAGGTAGGCACATAGGAATCACTCTGTATGAGTACCCTAATAAAGTACACTTCAGCGGCTTTCAAGAGCCGTGCACACAGCAGTGTTTCAGCTGCGAAGCCGTGACTGCGCCTGCTGCGGGTACTGCATTCTCGCTCTCTCTCCAGTTGCAGTGTTGTTTGATGTATTTGCCCGATTATGTTAGTTTGTTATTTGTGTTTATGGAAGTCGAAAATGCAGTGTAGGTAGCAGCAACAGATCGAGACGCCCCCGAGCTACTAGACAAGTGATGCAGTGCACCAGCACTACAATACACTGTCATAGGAAGTTAGCTAAGCTAAGAATACTATATGCGGACTACAGAATAGCTAAAGATAGTACTGTAGGCAAGTATATAGGTCGATACGGGGCAAAGTAGGTAGCAGATGTCATAAGGGGAGCCGGACGTGGCCTCGCTACAGCGTAGGCGGCCTCGACTGCGCCGCCTGCGGTTCTAAGGACCGGCGCTGCCGACGGTGTGAGGAGTGGGCGAGGGCGATCAGCCATAATAGGAAGAACGAAATAAGTTTCTTTGAATTTCATAAGCTTAAACTAATTGTTT
>CAJFCZ010000603.1:0-10197 GCA_904066245.1 Eimeria sp. OTU-Y | reverse complement strand
GCTAATGAAAGAGTTGTTCGGTGGCCTTGCTGGAAAATGCAGTACGGCTTTACAGTCATGTATATAAAGGGCATCACTAGCGTACACGTCGACGCACTCTCCTGGCGCTTCACAGCTCAGGCATAATGTTCTGCACACGCCCTTGTCGGCGATAATTCCCGTTTCCTTTCCATGGTGTCTTCCTCCTACTCCTTAAATAATATTGCCTTTGCGGCTCTCGTTCAGTTGAACAATGGGTGGCAGGTCAGGCACTGCACCCTCGCCGGTGATCTCCTTCAGTACCACGCGAAGCGTGGACACCACTTATCACACGCGCCAGCATCACTTCGAAGATAAGCTTACGCGACATGCACAATCGTGCTTTAGCGGGCCACCCACGGCAGGGCCAACTGTATAGAGGTGCAACTTCGTTTTGGCTACCTAGGATGCGCCTCCCAGCCACGGTGTATGGCCTCACTTGTTTGGAATGCCTGCAGCATGTGCCTCGGAATACCCTCAAACGCTGATTGCTGCAGAGCCTTCCAGTTCATTAACAGATTGCACGACATGGACCTCCCAGTACGTTTACCATCACTTGGAGGCGGTGATAGCCCCCAGTTCGTCACGCTTAGATTCAACAAGTATTCCAAATTCGTCCTTGCGCTCACAGCTAGAGCAGAGGAAGCGGCAGACTTACACCCTACTCACCCCTGGAAGCTCTACGACAATCAGGAAGTCTCATTACTGCTAGGAAGCCGAAGCTCGTTAGGACCTCGTTCTCTGTTCTCAGCTGCTTCATGAATTCGCGCCAAACATGACTACCGCGAGCCATCTGAAGGCAGATAGTTAAACTGAACGTACTAACCACATGTTGGTGGCGCTTTTGCAGCTCTACGAGTGGCAAAGTTCATCACAGGGGCTTGACTTCCTCCCTTCTGCCGGCTGTGTTTACAATACAGCACGACCCGACCCGTTGCCTTCCGGCATGGCAAGCAGCAATCTAATACTGAATGTTAGAAACCCTTTAAAGTAGCTAGCCTCCCTCTCCAACGAACAGGCATCCTGAGCAGAGAGGCTCAAAGCCTGGGGATGCTGGACAGTAGGCGGCCTGAGAAGGGTTGCAGCGCACCTCGCTGCAACTAATGATGCAAGACAGCCGCACAAGCAAGTATTGCCAAGCCTCCCTTGGTCCATGCATGTTCACTGTAGGCGATTGTTGAGCACTTACCCTTGCGTGCAGGCTACCTACTAAGGCCAACAGAATGTTTATGGGCCAGGTCGGGACAGACTATTACACTGCCCACCCCATAGTTGTAAATTTTAGATCGCACGCGTTGACACGGAGTTGGAGAAGTGAGACTATTTCCATGCTAAATGTCCTATACGCCTGCATGAAGATAGAATAATATACTACAAGCACAGCACAACAACAGCATACTGCAACGCGATAGGTGCCTAGTCGTGGAGACTATCTTCCCCAAAAATGCAGTCTTCACCTAATTAGCTGTCTTCCTCGGTGATTGCACGTTCCGGGTGCGCAAAGGTACGTTACAACACTATCCCTACAAAGAAGTCACGCAAATTCATTTCCGTGACAACGGCGGTGTGTAAGGTGACGCCGGGCACTGCAACGCGAGCCAGCAATATTTTAGCGGACGCACAGAGAAAACTGCAAATTGGATGGTGATAAAAGCTCTTGCTTAAAAGTTCATTAGCACGACAAAACCCCCGCGAGGAGAACCGCAGGGCAGTATGCCGCAGAAAAGCAATTGTTCCATGTGCATGTGCAAACAGAAAGACCTATGCGGAGCCTGCGTCGGCCTCCCATCCTTCAAACAACTTTTTAAGGTCCTGAAGCGACAGGCGTCCTTTCCTCTCGTCAGCTTCGCCTTCCTCCGGGGTCAGCGAGCCCTCCTGCTCAACGCGATCCCCAGAACGAAGCGTGCTTCGCGAAAGACGGCCTTTCCACTCTATCAGCTCCTCCATCCGCTCCTCAACCGTTCGAGCGCACACAAAGCGGTAAACAGAAACGGGTTGATCCTATCAATGCAGCACATTCACAGATTCCACTGTAGCGATGCCAGGCATATACAACTCCGAACAATGCGAGCGAGAAGCACTATTCTACTTTTTTGTCCAAGAAGTAAACCAAGAACTAAAAGTGCCTCAAATGATTGGCCTCCGTCAGCCCTTCAAACAAAGCAACCTACAGTAACGGACCAACTGAAGTGCAGAACGGCATTACCTGTCCATACCGCCAAATGCGCCTCATTGCCTGTTTCTCGACCTGAGGATTCCACCAGCCGTCCAGGATGTAACAGCGTGTTGCTTTAACCAGGTTAAGTCCCACGTTCCCTGTCTTCAAAGACAATAAGAGGATCTTCCCGTGGCGAGGAATGAAGGTGTCCACAGCTCCTTTGCTTCCGCTGGTAGTCTTCGCTCTGCTAAACTGCTTTAGTTGAGGAGCGCCTGCACTATGCGAAGTGTCAGTCTGGTCACTCGAGCAATTGAAAGGCTGCAGATTAAAATGACCCATAAACGGCTCTACTTCCGTCTCGGTTGTTGTGGAGATACACGAAGCTGCTGTACGAGCCATCGAACGCAAGCCGTCGTCTGAAAACCACTGGATGATGCGCTGTCTGGCCTCTAGGCCTAGCGTTCCATCGATCCGGCGGTAGTCGTACAGCGGCTTCATCAGTGCTTCCTGTTGAGCAAGCCTCACGCGTACCAGTCTTGTCACCTCACTTCTAAAGTTTTCGGTTCGAAGATGAGGTAAATCTCCCATGGCATGGGCGGCTCCCACTTCAACGACATCATCATCCTCACCATCACCATCATCATTAATGGCACCTGACATGCAGGGTTGCACAGTGCTGCGAACGGCTTCGACGCGGGCGAATGCCATCTCCAAGAGGTCGAGCATTGATGTCCATTGCGAAAAGATGACGCAGGACCTTCCAGCCGTGACATCTGCTTCCAAAAGCGCAAGAAGTAGCCGTATCTTGGTACTGAAAAAAAAAGTGTCGTCAGATAAATCGTGAAGGATCCCCTCAGACTCTGCAGTTGAATCTTTCAAATCTGTGGAGCCACATTTGGTTGGAGATGCCACAGTAAGTGCGGGAGCTACACAGCTTTCGCCTGCTATTTGTGTCTGTTCGGCCGCGATGTGCTTCACATTTTTTGATCCTGTGTTGGTATCAGCAGCTGCAAGCCTCTCACGGTGTCTCTTCTGTACAATCTGAATCCATCGCTGGGCACATGCCTTCGGCCCGGGAGGGAGCAACCGGACGTGCTGGTTCAGGAACTTAGTTCTACATGATGGGCAAGCTGCAGCTGCGCCGTTGCTATTGTTTAGCAGCAACAACACGCAGGTGACACAAAGCACATGCCAGCAATTTGTTAGGACGGCTGCGTCGGTTGGTGGCTCTAGGCAAATCGGACAATCTTCAAGCTTGCCCTCCACCGCATCCTGAATGCACTTTTGCAAGACTGGATCAGGTGCCGGGCGCGGAAACTGTGACAAATAAAGACACAATAGCGCCTGTGCACAACCAAGATGTTTAAGGTCCTCACCTAGCCGTTCTCCGTGTCAACTGGCAATGCGTAGACAAAAAAGGCACAATGCACACCTCAGACTTATGTTTTCGGTTGTCTGCCTTGCTATGTACGCCTGCGTAAATAGTGGCAGTCACGACTTGCTGCGAGGCAAACTATATCTAGTGTCTTACGGAATTAAGCCCCTCTTTGAGAGCAACATTGCTGTGGCATTTCAGAAGATCGTGCGCTGGACAGATCGAATCAATGAATTGTTGACGGCGTTGCTGTTCACGGTACGACGGAAGCAGGGGATGGTTGCACGCTTGGCGCAACCTCAAGAGGAGCTGAAGGACATGCGTGTAATTCTGCAGAACTTGGCCACTCTGAACAAGCTGGTCAAATTTTTCCTTGCTACGTTCAAAAATTGTCTGAAAGAACGCCGCAAAAGCAACAATGTCGCTTCAGCATTCCTGCCGCTGGCGCAATGGATGCTGCTACCGAGCCACTGTTTTTCCACAGTCTTAGACAAGATTAAGTAAACGTAAAAAAAGCTAATTGCGCGAATGCTGGCTAACCTGATAAAAAAGACGTTCCTCGTAGGTGAGCTGCAGCGTGAATGTGTGGACTGTGAGGGGCGGAAGCGGCAAAAGTGGTTTTCCATCTTCTCCCAACTGGTCCCCGTGCCGTCGCAGCATCAGCGGAACTAATATGCTCCGAACTGTCTCGACTGCCTCCCGCACCATCCCTGCAACAAGAGCATCTCCGCTGCCAAGCTCATTCCATATATCCCAGAGCTTCGAAGTTACCCGGCCCCTTAGTGTCAATCAAGCAGCTTTTCATACCTCGTTCCATTTTTTGAGTGACTTTCTCCCTCCACCACCTCCTACTGCCCATGGGGGAGACGCGAAGAAATTGGACGAGGGCAAATGCGTCTGAGAGATCATTTTGCAAAGGCGTCCCCGTGAGTATCCAACTGAGAAACACTCGTAAGTTCAAAACCATACGCAACTGATCCGAACCCACTCTCGCCTCCATTCGCGGAATAAATGAATGGGAATAGGGGAAAGTTACCGTGAATGCGCTTCCACAGAATTGCATGCGCTATTAACGAGCGACGACGTGTTCTTGATGATGTGGCCTTCGTCTAAAATAACTCGCCTAAAGCGAATGCTTGCAATCGGACTTTCTGGGGCAAACCCTAGGTCCAGGGTGTGCGCCGAATGCAAGTCACGATTCTGGCCTCTTCCCGCCTGCATGCGCTTAGATGAATGACGGAAATCGGATGCCAGTGTTTGGTAACTGGTGAGCACAATGGTGTAAGCAGCAAGCACCTTAGGGTCCCTTGGACGAGCAGGGCCGTAGTACTGCAAGACCGTTGCTACCCCACGTACTAAGTGCCGCTGTACCTCTGCGTACCACTGCCCAATAAGCGAAAGTGGCACAACAATGAGAGTTCCCCCTGGCAGGAAGTTGTCTCTATCGCGTTTAAGAGTACGTTGCAGGATGCGGGGATCGACAGCCAACAAACGATTCCGTCCCGCTGCTGATGGGGGTTCGCCTGAATTTGCAGGCTTTAGGTCTGCAGCATCGCCGTCGGAGCTTACAGATATTGGCGATGAAGATTGCGGCGATGGAGAGCAAGCATCCAGCTCCTCAGCGGGTGTATCTGTCTGGTTGTCTGGGCTGCACACGGGCTTCGTTGCATTTGAACTCCGTGAGGTTGCTCCCGTGTGTGCACAGACACCCGCTGATGCTGCAAACCATGAAGAAGCACCCTTAGGATCCCTCTCCTGGAATTCAGTGACAGCAATGAGGGCAAGAACTTGCACAGTTTTCCCTAAGCCCATGCAGTCTGCCAAAATACCGCCTCTCACTCGACCCGTTCTTGTTGGTTTCTCTAATGAAACAAGCCCTGAGCTCGTATTTACGTAGAAACACCTGGGGACGAACGTCCTGGCAGGCTTGTGAAGTGGTAAGGACTTTTGTATGAGGGTATGACCATATCGCGAATCACTTGTACCGTATGCAGCTGTGGTGGACGGGAGATTGTACTTTGTCCAGTGCGGATCAAGCTCTCCAAGTTCATCGTCCAGGTCCAGGCACTGTTCTGATTCACAGTGAAGCATCCACCAAAGGCCCTGAGCCTGATAAGGACGAAGGCGGGAGACAAACATACTAGCTGGAGGGTATAGAGTACCCAGTCGGCGCCGACGCTGTTGTTGACGCTGCAGGTGGTCAGGTGAACCCGGTTCTTCCAAGACCAGCTTGCAGAGAGCGCCGCTCCTTTCCGCAACTTCTTCGTTATCCTCGTCAACGACGTTTGTCCCATCACTATCTTCGCCTCTTTCGACCTCCGTGGTGAAGGTACGAAGTGCTGCTTTGACAGAATGCTCTGCTGCTTCTCGTGTATCTCCTATTCCGCTTTGAGACGATCCTGCGGGTGCCTTATGTTCATTAAGGCTATCCAGACATTTGCGGATTCTGGCCTCTTCATTCATCTCCAAGAGATTTGCATCCCTTCCCACCTCTCGCCTTGAAGGAGCGGCAGTAACGGGTTGAATTGCCAGAAGGTGCAGAAGTGACTCAAATGCCTGTCCAATCAGAACAGGGAAGTGAACCTGGCTCAAATACGGATCCCCTCTGAGAATCAAACACAAGCCGGCAACAGAAAACAACAACTAGATATAAATGCAGAGCAAAATGCGCGCCGGAACCCCAGGAAGGAAAGCACCGGGCAACCAAGTATATTGAGTCAAACTGCAGAAAATTTAGCCTGCGCGAGAAGAAAAACTAGACCAACAGAACATGCGTTGGCCTTGGGCAGTAGTGCGGCACTTCCTAGAAGTTTTCGTGAAGTTAGCTATCAACAAAGCTGGCCCTAGGCCAGCAGATCGCATCGTGAGCATTCACTACCTCTGCCTAAGTGCGCTCAAGCGAAGCGCCTGTAGGGTCGCATGCACAGTTATGCGGACAGAGAGAGTACTGTTAACCGCGAGACGGCGAGGCGGCATTCTGTCTGGCAGCCAGCATACCTCGACCTACGAAATCACGACGACACAACGATGAAACCAAGCAATTGACCACCATGGTAATCTGAATTTGCCGGCAACTATAGCACCCCATAAATGAAGTTCGGAAAAGTAACTGGTCCGAGGTCTTACCTTAATAGCTCCCAAAAGAAGCAAAGGGGCTAAGGCGCTAGCGACTTCCCTGTCAAAGCGTGCTACTTCCCGGCCGTCAATGAGAAGACGCAAGAAAGTTGTCTGTTCAGAGATGCTTGAAAGAAGGTTGTCGAAGTCCACTCCTGCAAGTGGGCTGCAACGGTTGGAACCTTTGGCCCCTTTCACGCCCCAAAGTGCAGTCGATGGAGCATCTGATGGAAAACGGTTTCCATCAGAACATCGAGCGCGGAGGTTTGGCTGCCCCAGGCGTCGCTGGTGCTCTAGGAGGATGGGATCGTCGAGGTGTATGTAAACTATCCTGTAGCCGCTGTTAGACACTTTAGCCTTGCGAAAGCCATGCTGTGGCCCCCACTTCTGCGTATGAGGCACCCTCACCTCGACCATCAGTGCCAGCGGGTCCTGAGGCAACAACCCAAGCCTCCAGCCTAAAGCAGCCACGATGAGGTCAACCATGAGGTGGTGAACGTATTCAGCAAGGTGCCATAATCCATACGAAGAAAAACAAAGTGGTTTAAAAGGCAGACAGTAAGAGTCCGGCTTGGGAATGCGACTCACTGTTAGGCTGAATTTGCTCATTGTGCCGCTTGTAACGGTGCCACTTGCTACGCATTTACCGAGACAAAACGAAAAGTCATACGGAAGATCGTCAACAGCAGGAGGGGGTGGCTCCTCAGTAGACTCAGGGGACTGCAGTTCAGCACCTCTGCAACTCTTGTCCCCAGCTTCGCCTGAGCAAACAATTCCTGGTTACGCTGAGCGTTTTAGCGGTGCTGCAGGGTAATATACCATCCTCCATGGCCAACAAAATGCAACACGCCGATAAAAGCGTTCTGATACGCACGTCATTGCATTCGCATCCCCAAACAACCCTTTTGACAAAGCACCTCACCAGCTGAATTGCTGGGATCGCCGTCGTTACTTCCACTGGTTGCTGTTGCCTCTTCATCGCCAGAGTCACCAGCCAGGTCTATCATTAGCACTGGGTTCCCAACAGATGCTTGTTGACCTGTTTGGGCTTTGGCCAGCCCACCCGACGCAAGGAAATCCGGAACTGTTCCACCAGAGGCTTCGGAGTGTACCGTCCCCACCCTAGCGGAGTTGCAAGGGAAACATTCCTTTATAACTGTCTTCGATGCAGTATTTACATGTAGGTTGCGTGGACAAGGTGAAGCCACCGATGCTTTGTGTCGCTTTGCGGACCGCTTTTGGGCAAGATAACCATCCAACGCTGCTTCCATAGAGCCGGCACTGCGACACATCCACTCGTGCGCCTCCTGTACACTGCACCGAACGAGAGCGGCAAATCTGGATGCGCCTTCACTTTGGTCGGAAGGTTGCCCTCCATCCTGACGAACACCTTGTATTGCCGAAATTGCTGGCTGGCTTGACTCGGCTGTAGAAGCCTGCCCAGCATGCAGACCTGGGGCCGACATATGGCGAACGACACCTTGATAATGCCAGCTGCGGTACTCTCCTCACGTCTAACGCATCTATACCTGGCCCAATTAAGCAAACCATTGTGTGACCAAGCACCTGCTCGCCCACTGGGGGGGGAGACAAGCAAACCACGGAATAGCTACTGTTCCCAACCAGGAGTAGGCTCACATCTCAAAAGATTCCCTGTGTAGAAATAAGTCCCTAATAGACTGAAAACCTCCTACGATGCAGAAGATCCATGGAGACCAACTCTACCAACGAGCCGCAAGTGGTGGGGTTGCTCAGGGCACCGGCAACCAGATGGCCTCCAACGATGAGCCCCTTTAGTAGCGGCAGTGCACTATACCCATATTTTCATATGCATGCAACAGCGGAATAGTGTGGTTGTGATATCCTCAATGCGTATCTTATTTCCCACCACGACATACTCGCACTTCGGACACTCGGGCAACTGGCGAGCTAGAAGTAAACGCGAGGGCTGTGTAATGTCCTTGGCGGCAACCAGCATTAAAAGCAAGCTACGTTTAGTAAGCCAACTATAATCATGAGCAGTTGAATGAGGAGGAAGCTGTGGTATAGTGGAGAGGACACAATTCGCATGGCCGCACGTACATGCCCAAGCAACGCTGTTTTGGGGTGCCGATGGCTCTTGCACGCGACATTTCGACCTTGAAAACTGCGTTCGAGTAAGTGTAGTATTTTCTTGTTAATTCACATTTTTGTTGCTGTTGGGGAGATGCCATAAAGCCTTGTTGCTTCGTAGGTACCTCAACGTGCTTTCCTATGGGGTATCCCAATTCGGTTTTAGCTTTTCGCCCTAGCGGTCTTCTGTGCCTTCATGCAATTAGTTACATACTTCTTAGGCGGAATATCCGAGGAGCGACAATTTGCATCTAGTGCTGCAACAACCACATTTCTCCTTCCCTTTTCGTCGCTCGACCGGTAACCGTTTCTCCTGTGTAGCAGGGTAAGTCTGGAATTCTCTTGCATGGCTTCACCGGGGCAAGTGCTCCGTCATAGGAACAGGAGTCTGGCTACCGGAGGCCATGCATTTGTTTAAGAACGGTCTACAACGTCAATGCATGCAGCAATGGGACTTTGTTGTGGTCGCACAGTTGTCTGCGTTGCAGCACCAGTGGCGGCAAGATGGGTTGCAGCGTATCTCACGCTGACTCACTTCCCACCGGCCATAGGCTCTTATCTCTGTGTGTCTAAGGGGCTTGGGCGATAATGGGGGGTCACCACAATTGTGCAGAAAGCATGTGAAGTCCCACTGTGCAATCGCAGCCTCCAACTCACGGTCAACACACTACAAAATCCACTGGGATATTCCAGATCCATTCTGGAGTCGGGAGTCTTCGCATGAACCTAAGCGTGAGTGTTCTGCATTTTCTGCTTCTGATATTCCAAAAAAGTGAGGACATAATCCTCTGTTCGGGGGAGCCATCTCAGGCCACTGAAACCAACCTGCAGCTAACTGCACCGTTGTATGAACCAGAGCATGGCCCGCTAAAACTTCGTCATGCACTTTGCGTAAAACGCCTACACGAGGCGAGGGTACAGCATGTAGTAACAATAAGTAATAATAATAATACTAACCGAAGTCAACCCTTCTCCTGATACTGCAAGGAGCCACTGTCGAAGCTGTAATTCTTAAACTGTTCTCCGTTGTTCTGCTTAGCACAAATCACGAATGCGTGAGTATTTGCGGAGCAAGAGAAACCCAATTTGGAAAGGAAAGGGGAATCATTGCCCACAAGAGCGGTTGAAGAACACTATATCTGAGCTGTGAAGCGCCAGGAGGGTGCATCAACGCGTACGCTAGTGATGCCCTTTATATACATGACTGTAAAGCCGTACTGCATTTTCCAGCAAGGCCACCGAACAACTCTTTCATTAGCGTTATTTTGGAAACACTTTGTCAGGTGTGTCGGAGATTGGCTACCGGTGTGAAAGGTGAAACGCCTGCCGTAAAAATAGTGTGGACAACTTTCAACACCCCGCCAGACCGCCTAGAGCTCCTTCTAATGTACTGGATACTTCCGCTCCCTTTCCCTGGAAC
>CAJFCZ010000602.1:0-10217 GCA_904066245.1 Eimeria sp. OTU-Y | reverse complement strand
GATTATCTGTGTCTGTGCATAGGCAGAATATGCAGTGTTTGTTGCCGAAGTAGGGAATCTGCATGTGGGAGGAACATAGGGTTATGCATTCTGGGCGCATGTGGTGGCTGCGGGTATTCTTCGTTTTTCGCATTCACCGCCGTTGCTTTGCTGTCGGCGTATGGGTAGTTTATAGGTGCGTGATTGACCATAGATGGGGCACCCAGTGCCAAGGAAAAGCGTACAGGACACCTTGACTGTGCCGATCCTCCAGCAAGCAGTGGCCCTACCAGGAAGCCCCGTGCAATCAGCTACAAGTCGTGCACTTGCCGTTTAGGTTGCGCCTTGGTGGGGTGACGTGCTGAGTTTTGCCTCCATCTGCGGATAGGTGTATGTGCAGCCTTTTGTGGAGAAGTATGCCCGGGCGTGTGCATTACCGCGGCGTGACGGAGCTTGTATGCTCAGCTCTAGTGCCGAGGTGAGGTAGAGCAATCTGTTGCGTTACGATCGCGCTATTGTGCCCAGGGAGTACGCAGTGGGGTGCAGGTGCACCTATTCGACGTGATTACAGGTACTGCGTCGCTTCTGGCGCTACCCCACAGACATAGATACTTACGTGCATGCGTGCAGCTGAATGGCGTTGCAGTGAGATTTGGTTGGGGCTCTCTTTGTTTTGGTCATCGCGTTTCTATTGTATATATATTGGAGCGACGTGTTTCGGCCTCATGCAACGCACCGGCGAGGCAGCGTGTGACATTGAAATGGAGTAGGAATACACCTGCAGGGCGACGTGTGGTAAGAGGCAGCAGCCACTATGCGGCTGCGTTTCTCAAGCTATTGGTGAGATAGTCGGCCATCCCGGTTATGTAAGATTGTAGTTGTTCTAAAACCTACGGGAGTGCCAAAGGGGGCGAAATGCAGGCAACACCGTCAGCAGAGCTTGTCCTTTGAGAATACCTAGTAGATGTGGGTGTTTTTAGTTTGGCCCGTTTACCTAACACGTTTCGCATTCGAAGGAAATGAAGTTGATGAGTGCGTGATTGACCGTACAAGGAGCAAGCCATGCAGTGTCAAGGCGTACAGGACACCTTGACTGCTGCTGATCTTCCAACAAGCTGTGGCTCGACCAGGGCGTACCATGCAGTCAGCTGCGTCTTCGTGCGCTTGATGTTTAGGTCGCGTCTTGTTGGCGTGCCGTGTTGGGATCCACCTCCATCTGCTGATAGGTGTATGTGCAGTCGTGCGTGGTTTTGTATTCCCCCTGCACGCGTGAGTACCGCGGCGGCGTAATGCAACCTGTGTGCACGGCTCTAGGGTTGAGGTGCGGCGGAGCGTTCGCCTGCGTTAGGATCCCGCCATTCCGGCTAGCGAGTAGGCTATTAGATGCAGGCGCGTTTAAGCATGGTGAGTACAGGTACAGCTTCGCTCCAGGCGCCACGGCGACAGAGATGCTAATGTGCATGGGTGCACCAAAATGGCGTTGCAGCGAAACGTAGGTGAAGCCCGATTTCTTTCTGGCGTGTCGCCCTATGATATACATTATGGACACGCGTTTCGCCCCTACCGCATGCAACCGCGGAGATCGCGTGTGTCGTTGAAGGTAATATCAGTTATCGAGTGCAGGAGTGTACGCGCAGGTCGATGTGCTTAGGGGGCAGCTGAGACTATACGGTGGCTTGTGTCATGCTATTGGTAGTATAGTCTGCCATCCCGGTTATGCACGATGGCAGTTGTTCCACGAAGAAGGGGAGAGACGAAGAGGGGAAAATGCAGGCGAGACCGTCCTCGGAGTTTGCTGTTTGAGGCCCTGTGGTGGATGTGGGTGTTTTTAGTTTGGCAAGTTTACCGGAGGCGTTTTGTGTTCGACGTGAGTGAACCTGATGAATGTGTCATTAATGGTTTTCCGCGTGTCTTCTTGGGACCCACCTCCATATGCCGGTAGACGAATGCGCAGTACCAGAACCCTGGCGTTTGAATGAGTATTGAACCGCGGCGAAACCTATCTGCTCAGCTCTTGTACCGAGATGAGGTGGATCATTCCCTTGCGATACCGCAGCGCTATTTTACAAAGCGAATACGCAACTATATGCAGGCTCACCCGAGCTGCGTGACTACGTGTGCCGCTTCGCACCAGGCGCTACAAATGGATATTTGTGGGCAGGGGTACAGCTAAATGTCGTTGCAGTGAGACTTCATTGAAGCTCGATTTGCTTTTATTGTGGCGTCTTATCATATATCCTGGTGCTACATGCTTCAACCCCAAGATATGCACGTGTGTGGCAGCGTGTGGCATTGAAAGTAATGTCGGTGAACCACTGCAGGAGCATATATGCAGCGCGATGTGCTGTACCGGGCAGTAGCGCCTACGCGATGACTTGTGTCAAGCCGTCGGTATTTGTATCGGCCATCCCGGTTATCTACGATTGTAGTTGTTCTACGAAGAAGGGGAAAGGCGATGACCCCAAAGTGCAAGTGCAAGCATCTTGGGGGGTTGCCCCTTGAAACCATGTAGTAGGTGTAGTTATTTCTAATTTGGCAAATTTACCGAACGTGTTTCGTGTTCGAAGTAAGTGACATTTATGCGTTCACCGTCCATTCATTCTCGACCAGCGAAGCCATATCCAGGCAGGCCACGCAGGACACGTTGACTGTTGCAGCTATTCCAACAAACAGTGGCCCGACCAGGATTCCCCGTGTAGTCGGTTACGTCGTCGTTCACCTGATGTTTAAGTTGCGCTTTGGTCGTATGCCGTGTTGAGTTTTACCTCCATCTACCGATGCGGATATGCGCAGTATTGCGCGAAACGTATGTCCCCTGCATGTTTGGTATCGAGCCATGACCAAACCTGTGTCCTGCCCTGCAGTTCTGAGATGAGGAGGAACATTCGCTTCCCTCATCGTAGCGCGACTTCTCCCACGTAGTATGCAACCACATGCAGGTTCACCTGCGCCGCGTGATAACAGTTGCGGCTTTGCTTCAGGCGCTACAGCGACAGATATACATGCTTATGTGCATGGATGCAGGTAAATGGAGTTGCAGTGAGACTTAGTTCGTTGGCTGGAGCTCTCTTTGTTTCGACCGCGCAGTTCTATGATATAAACTAGGGCCACGTGTTCCGGTGTCACCCCTCGCACCGGCGAGAAAGCCTGTGACATTGCAATGAACATTCGTGAAGTGCTGCAGGAGTATATGTGCACCGCGATGTGCGGTAGGCGGCATTAGCGATCACCCAGTGGCTTGTGTCAAGCCATAGGTATGTTTGCCGGCCATCTGCAATGCGTACGATTGTAGTTGTTGTACAAAAAAGGGGAGAGGCGAATAGTGGAAGCTGTAAGTAAGAGCATCGTGGGCCGTTGCCATGACAGTTGCTGATCTTCCAGCACGCAGTGGCTCGACCAGGCCTTACGGTACAATCACTTACAAGCCGTGCACTTGATGTTTAGGTTGCGCTTTGGTCGCATGCCGTGTTGGGTTTCACCTCCATCTACCGATAGGCGAATACGCAGTATTGTGTGGTCAAGTATGCCCCGTGCATGTATGGTTACTCCGACGTAACGCAACTGGCGTGCTCGCCTCTAGTGCTGAGGTGCGATGGAGCATTCTCTTACTTTACGAGCGCTCCATTTTGCCCAGGACGTACGCAATTAGATGCAGGAGCAGCTGCTTGTCGTGAATACAGGTACATCTTCACTTCAGGCACCACGGCTAGAGGCATGGATGTTTATGTGCGTGGGTGCAGGTAAATGTGGTCACAATGTGGTTGTGGTGGAGCTCGCTTTGTTCCAAGCATGCCGTTCTGTGTTCTCCACTTGGACGGCGCTTTTCTGACTGACGCCATGCACCGACGAGACAGCGTGTGGAATTGGAATTAATATCAGTGGATCATTGAAGGAGTATGTGTGCAGCGCGATGTGCGGTAGGAGGAAGCAGCGACAGCGCGATGACCTGTGTCAAGCTATTGATAGCATTGTCGTCCATCTCGGCTATGTACGACTGCATTTGATCCACGAAGGAGGGGAGGGGGGAAGGGCGGGAGCTGTGAGTAAGAGCATCGTGGGCCGTTGCCTTTTGAGACCATGTAGTGGGTGTGGGTGTTTTTAGCTTGGCACGTTTGCCCAACGTGTTCTGTGGTCGGCGCAGATGACGCTTATGAGTACGTCATTGATCGCACACGGAGCATGCGACATCCAGTCAGGGCATGCAGCATAAAATGACAGTTGCTGATCTTCCAGCACGCAGTGGCTCGACCAGGCCCCACGGTGCAATCACTTACAAGCCGTGCATTTGATGTTTAGGTTGCGCTTTGGTCGCATGCCGTGTTGGGTTTCACCTCCATCTACCGATAGGCGAATACGCAGTATTGTGTGGTCAAGTATGCCCCGTGCATGTATGGTTACTCCGACGTAACGCAACTGGCGTGCTCGCCTCTAGTGCTGAGGTGCGATGGAGCATTCTCTTACTTTACGAGCGCTCCATTTTGCCCAGGACGTACGCAATTACATGCAGGAGCAGCTGCGTGTCGTGGATACAGATACAGCTTCGCTTCAGACACCACGGCTAGAGGCATGGATGCTTATGTGCGTGGGTGCAGGTAAATGTGGTTACAGTGTGGTTGTGGTGGAGCTCGCTTTGTTCTGAGCATGTCGTTCTATGTTCTCTACTTGGACGGCGGCTTTCTGACTGGCGTCATGTATCGGCGAGACAGCGTGTATAATTGAAATTAATATAAGTGAATCACTGAAGGCGTACATGTGCAGCGTGATGTGCGGTATGGCGCAATGATGCCAGTGCTGTAACTTGTGTGGGCCTGTTGGAAACATTGTCGGCCAGCCCGGTTATGTACGTTTGTGGTTGGTTTGCGAAGAAGGGGAGAGGGGAAGGGGGGAAGCGGCAGGTGAGAACATCGGTTGGGGTTGCCGTTGGAGAGGGCGCAATGGATTCTGTTATTTCTAGTTTAGCACGTCTCGCGAGCATGTTTTGTTTCCGGCGTAGGTGAAGTTTACGTGTCCGTGATGGATCGTACACGAAGCGAGCCAGTTGCGTCAAGGCGTTCACCATAGCGTGACAGTTGTTGATCGTCCAGCAAACAGTGGCGCGACTGGGACGCAGCATGCAGTCACCTGCGTTGTGGTGCGCTTGATACTTGGGTTGCTCTTTGTTTGCGTGCCATGCTGGGGTCCACCTCCATCTACCGATAGCCGGATACGCGGTACTGTGCAGAGAATATGCTTATTGCATCTATGAGTGCCGCGGAGTCATGCAGATTGTGTGCTCGCGTCTAGTCCCGAGGTGAGGTGGGGCATTCGCTTGCGTCACGATTGCGTTATTTCGCGTAGCCAGTAAGGTCTTAGATGCAGGCTCACCTAGGCGGCGTTTTTACAGTTTCTCCTTCACTTCAGGCACTGCAGCGACAGGCATGAATGCCTTCGTGCATGGGTGCAGCTAAATGGCGTTTCAGTGCGATTTAGTTGGAGCACGCTTTGCTTCAGTCGTACCGTTCTGTGATATACAACTGGGCCATGCGTTCCGTCTTCATGCCACGCACCGACGAGACAGCGTCTGGCATTGAAGTGAACGTTGGCGAATAACTGCAGGAGTATACATACAGTTCGATGTGCGATAGGAGGCATTAGTGACTGCGCGATGACTTGTATCAAGCTGTTGGTAGTATAGTCGGCCATCTTGGTTATGCACGATTTTACTTGCTCTCCGAAGAAGGGAAATGCGGAAGGGCGCGAAATGCAGGCGAGACTCTCCTTGGAGTTTGCCGCTTGATAGCATATAGTGGACATGGGTGTCTGTAGTTTGACACGTTTGCCGAACGTGCTCTGTGTTCGACGTAGGTGAAGTTTTTGGGTGCGTCCCTTATCATACACGGAACAAGCCTTGTCGTGTCAGGGCGTATAGAATACATTGGCGGTTGCTGATCTTCCAGCAAGCCGTGGCTCGATTAGGACGCACCGTGCAATATAAGCTGCGTCTCTGTGTGCGCTTGATGTTTAGGTTGGGATTTGCCCTCGTGCTGTGTTGGGATCCACGTCCATCTGCTGGTAGGCGTATGTGCATTATTGTGTGGAGAAGTAGGCCCCCCTCATCTGTGATTATTGCAGCGTAATGCAACCTATGTGCTCTGCCCCACTGCCGAGGTGAGATGGAGCATTCGCTTGTGTTATGATCCCCCTTGTTTGCCCAGCAAGTAGGCAATTAGTTGCAGGCGCACCTACTCGGCTTGATGACAGGTACAGCTGCGCGTCAGGCGCCACAGCGACAGAGATGGATGCATATGTGCATGGATACAGCTAAATGGCGTTGCATGGAGACCTTGGATCGTTTCGTTCGATTATAGGGACTGTGCCCAGGTGTTTCGGCTTCACGATTCGCGCTGGCAAGACAGCGTGTGGCATTGCAATTATTCTCGGTGAATCACTGCAGAAGTATATGTGCATCACGACGGTGGGTTGGAGGCACGAGCGACTACGCAGCGGTTTGTGTCAATTTATTGGTAGTGTAGTTGGCCATGCGTGTTCTGTAATTGTGTAATTGTAGTTGTTTAACGGACAAAAGGAACGGCGATGGGTGGGAAGCGGTGAGCATCACATTGAACACTGATACTGTATTTTCACCTGGGGATTGCAGGGAAGTTTACGGAAGCCCTTGCGAGGTGACCGGCAGAACGCTGCGAAATTCGCGGACCTCGTTTTTGCTGAGGGCCCTTAAACTTGCAAGCTTTAAGAGGCGGTTATATGTTCGGATATAGGTGCAGTTGACGCACATGCGATTACCTTTCGTTACTGCAGTCAGTCTATCGTTCGTATACTCAAAGTACTTTTGGAAGACCATCCGGGGCCCCGGGATCCGTACACGTTTGGTCCACCTGGGCGACTTGTTTCCATATTCCTTGTACTTCCTTGCTCTGGTATTCCAATACAAAGCGCTGATACCGACGGACGCTCGACATAGCTACCAACATCGTTTCGCAGTTAGCACTGAGCATGCGTTTATCTGGGCTTCCCTGGTTGGACTCAGTTTCGTTTTCCGACAGGTGTTTACGCAGCATTTGGCGGAAAGCAAGGGCACCTGCACCTGCGGATGTGGCAGGGTGTGCATAATATGTGGGCTGGTGTGCAGTGTTGGGGCGGCGAAGACTTTTCTCAAATTTCTAGCGCGTGGTGGTTTGTTCAGTCAGTATGGAAGTAGAATCAATATCAACAATATCGCCTGCCTGGTGCACATAGGGGTGCAGGTGTCGACTAGGCTGCCTGGCGGCAGGCACTGATCTAGATACGCATTTGAGGGAGGGGCAGGTTGGTTCGCCTTAGCCGTCCTCGTCCTTCGTATATAGGAGCAAGGGTCGTTTTGATGCTGCGCTACCCCTGTGCGGTACAAAATCCGGCATAACAAATCGTCCCAGGGGACTGGTAAAGCAGTTTTTTTGTAGCACACTACGTGGTAGCGGCAGCAGTGGCTGCGCGTTGATTCGTGCCAAGCGTTCAACCACATTGGCGCTTAGCCCTGTTATGCGTGCTACTGCTTGTTCTACGGAGGACAGGAGTAGCGAAGAGCAGATCGCGGGTGAGAGGGCAGCCAACACAAATTGTGGAAAAGATCATGGTGTTTGTACAACCGGTGGAAGTGGTGTACGTGGTGATGCGGCTGGGTGTTTCAGGTAAGGCGAGGTTAGTTTAGTTTTTTTGTGTTTGGAGTCCCTGCAATTCACCAGTGTATCACGGAGTATCTTTGCAGGTAGCCATTTCGCGGCAGAGGGTTTGTAGCAGCCTTACGCAGCCATCAAGAGCGAACGTAGTAGATGGCACCTTGACTCTTGCTGGTTGTCTATCAAGCAGTGGTTCAACCAGCACAACCCATGCAGCTATCTGGATGTTTGCGCCGGTGGGTATGGCCTGCGTTGGTTTCAGGGTTTCTGGTGGAGATTATCTGTGTCTGTACATAGGCAGAATATGCAGTGTTTGTTGCCGAAGCAGAGAATCTGCACGTGGGAGCAGCATGAGGTTATGCCTTTTGAGCTCATGTGGTGGCTGTGGGCATTTTTCATTTTGGACATTTACCGCCGTTGTTTTGCGCTCGACGTAAGTGTAGTTTATAGGTGCGTTAGTGATCATAGATAGGGCATCCAGTGCCAAGGAACGGCGTACAGGACACCTTGACTGTTGCCGATCCTCCAGCAAGCAGTGGCCCGACCAGGACGCCCCGTGCAATCTGCTAAAAGTCGTGCACTTGCTATTTAGGTTGCGCCTTGGTGGCGTGCCTTGTTGGGTTTTACCTCCATCTATCGATAGGTGTATGTGCAGCCTTGTGTGCAGAAGTATGCCCGGGCGTGTAGACTATCGCGGCGTGACGGCTTATATGCTCAGCTCTAGTGCCGAGGTGAGGTGGAGCATTCTGTTGCGTTACGATCGCGCTATTGTGCCCAGGGAGTATGCAATGAGGTGCAAGCGCACCTATTCGGCGTGAGTACAGGTAATGCGTCGGTTCAGGCGCTACAGCGACAGACATAGATACTTATGCGCATGCGTGCAGCTGAATGGCGTTGCAGTGAGATTTGGTTGTTGCTCTCTTTGTTTCGGTCACCTCGTTTCTATTGTATATGTGCTGGGGAAACGTGTTTCGGCCTCATGCAACGCACAGGCGAGGCAGCGTGTGGCATTGAAATGAATATCGGTGAATTGCTGTAGTAGTACACCTGCAAGGTGATGTGCAGTAAGAGGCAGCAGCCACTGTGCGGCTGCGTTTCTCAAGTTATTGGTGAGATACTTGGCCAACCCGGTTATATTATGTTGTGGAATTGTAGTTGTTCTACTAAGGAAAAATAGGGGCTGCGAGGGAAGTGTCGAGCAACGGAGCATGCATGGATGTTGTAGTTCCATTTGGCGGCTGCACAGAAGGCCACGCAACCCGTTGCACATTCTGCGGCGTGGCGTATTTGGGCGGAGTTCCGAGGAATTCGTTATGCAGAGAGTCCTTTTTATTTGATTGCACTAGAAAGGGTCTACGTTGTTTGAGCTAGGTGCACTTTATGATTGTGTCACTGATGTGCATGTGGGCACTGCATCAGGAGGGGAACAGTTCATAATAGTGCATGACAGTGGGCAGAGGCACACAAACGGAGAACAGGCTGCCAACCTGCGCGGCATTAATGTTTCGTGTTCGTCTTGAACATTTTATATTTTCTTCAGTCCTGTAGAAATTTTTGATTTGACAAAGGCGCCTCATGCAACCGCATGCATTTTCCTGCAGTTGGCAATATGCTTGCGCGCCGTTCGCATCCCTCCGTGAAAGTGAGTTTCGGGTGCGACGTGCTCATAGGGGTCGAACAGATTGGGCAGCAGTCGAATACAAAGGTAATAGAAGCCGTCGGGATGCGCGCAAGCGTTGTTTCCTGTGTGGCGTGGTTATCACGAATTGCCCTTGCTCTTTCGAGGAAGGCGCACCCGACTAGGGGCCCCGACGCATCGGCTGGCAGCTTCCTTCTGCTGTTATTAAGCCATGGTTTGTTTCTTGTGCCGTGGTAATATTCAGCTGCATTTCCTGATAGGAGTATACGGAGTATTTGATGGGGAGCTATCGGACCTGCGTGTGTAGAGATCGTAGGGTTCCGCAGTTTGCTTATGGGCGCCTATGGCGGCGGGGTGGTGGCACAGTTTCAGGCGCTGCGCCTCCGACCCTCTTTTATCATGCGAAAACGGTTCGGGAAACAAACAGTTGTTTACCCGGTGCAGCAATGGGTGTTGGTACCTTTCAGCTTGTACGAGGGGGGGAATGGGTGTGTATGAGGAGGCGTGTAGGCGTATATATCTACATCGTGGCAATGCATGGCGGTTGGCTTTGTTAGAACCATGCTCCTCGTCAATACCCAGTGGGATTGAATACTGTGACATATAACTATGCGTTTGCAAGAGGGAGTCGGACATCACAAACCGCCTCAGTGAATAGGTGCCCCAGTGTACAATCCGTTGTAGGACAAGGCACGACACGACTACGCATTGATCTGTGTTGGGCGTTTAGTGAAATAAGCAATCTGCTGGTTATGCAGCATGCTGTTTACATGGCTGAGGACAGATATGGCTAGGTGCGCGACGCAGCCGACGGTGCGGCCAACATAAACTGTGTAAGTTTCGGTGGGGCTTGTACTGAAGAACCCTAAGCCCGCACTCTGCAGCCATTCTGCAGCAAGGAAAAGCATGTCCTGCAAGCGGTTGTCTCTGGTTTGGCAAGCCTT
>CAJFCZ010000601.1:0-10226 GCA_904066245.1 Eimeria sp. OTU-Y | reverse complement strand
TGTTTCCGATGGGCTGCAGAGCGGCAAAGAAGTTGCACTTGCGGTGTACAGCGAGCCGGCGCAGCTGCACAAGTTGAATTGGGCAATGCACAGCGTGAAAGTGAGCATGAAATGGGAGGAAGATCACTTCGGGAAGGAATATGACCTGGACACGTTTAATGTCGCTTGCGTTTCTGACTTCAATGCGGGGGCCATGGAAAACAAGGGCCTCAATATCTTTAACTGCACCCTCCTACTCGCAGACATGAAGACCAGCACAGGTCAGCACACATTCCGGTAATATTGTGCTGCAGATGCTGCTGCTGTTGCTGCAGAAGGGCCCCAGCCGCTGCAACGATGAGTGTTCTTCCCGTAGTCTCGATATAGTTGCCAGCAATTTGCCATAGATGCTTGTTTGCCTCTGCGTACTTAACACCTGGAGCAGCAGCGCCACTTCATCCGCCCGTAGGCTGGACCCTCATGTGACGCAGCGAAAGGTCAGAGAGTTGCAGATGCAGATTTTACAATTCCTGATGGAGAACGTATGGTTGATGTCGATGTTTTGTTGTTTCAGATGATGACTTCGAACGAGTCTTGGCTGTGGTTGGGCACGAGTACTTTCACAACTGGACAGGCAATCGCGTGACAGTCCGGTACCTTCCCACTTTCTTTTTCTCCATTTCTTCTCTATATGCATAGTTGCACTGATGTGTTTTGTGGCGCCTGCGCAGTGCATAATCAAAATGTCTGCGGTGTGCAAACAACAGATCCAGTAACAGAAGCAACCGCTACTGGTGCTGGTCCTGGTGCATGGCGGAGCGCGTTTTCGTCTGCGTATGATTTTTTGCGTTAGTCTTTGCCTGTACTGTTTAAGCACTTCTGGTTGTTGCATGTAGACGCCGATTCCTACCGTTTCTATCTGTGTCGCTGCTTTGGCCGTAGAGATTGGTTCCAGTTAACCTTGAAAGAAGGTCTGACGGTGTTTCGCGAGCAGCTGTTTATGGGCACAGTTATGTCGGCTGGAGTACAGCGTATTAAAGAGGTGGCTGATTTGATTTCTCGCCAATTTGCTGAAGATGACGGCCCCATGGCACATCCTATCCGCCCAGAGAGCTATCTGGCCATGGACAATTTCTACACCGCCACTGTTTATGACAAGGGGGCAGAGGTCGTCCGCATGTGAGGCGTTGATTCAGTTTTCCGCATTTCTCCCTCCGTATCTGCATCCCCTATTTATAAATAACCTGCCCCTTTGGATAGCATTTCTGATATATCTGTGGAACTCTAAGGACAGCCGTTACCGCAGCAACAGCCATAAACCCATCTGAAACAGTTCAAGTCTTGCGCCTGCGTGTATCTCACTTGGTCATTATAGGATTTCCCCTCATGGCCATTCACCACTTTCTTTCATCTCATTAGCAACTATTGTTCGATTGTTTTGCGGTTTGTCTGCCTACACAGATACCACACTTTACTCGGCGCCTCTGGGTTCCGCAAGGGGATGGATTTGTACTTTGAACGTTACGATAATAAGGCAGCCACCTGCGACGACTTTCGGGGTGCCATGTCTGACGCAAATGGCGTAAACCTGGATCAGATGGATCGTTGGTACAGTCAGGTAACAGCTATGAATTGTATCTATTCAGTTTTGAGTAGCAGCTGAAAGGTGACAGGAGCGACGATCGTCTTCAAGTGCAACTGCCATTCCGCTTAGCATAGTCTAGACGTAAAGAAGCAGCAAAAACGAGTTATTGCTTCCCTCTGTCGATGCGACAGAGTGGAGGGAACGCTGCGGAACTACGCTGCATTGATCAACTTTAATGTCATTCCAGCTATGTTTCTTCCTGTCCGTTGGCTACTCGGCCTTCTGTGGTCCTTTTCCAAGGCTTCGTCACTCGTGCAGTGTTCGTGTGTGCTCAAATTATTTTAGTATACAGGAACTAGACTTCACGTTTCATGGACATAACCTCGAACATTCTGTTTATCTCTCGTTGCCAACTTTGTGTCAAGCGTCTTTGCTTGCGCAAATGCAGGCGGGCACACCACGCCTGGAAGTGTTGCGATCTGCCTACAAAGAGGATACTCAAGTGTTTGAGATAAGTTTCAGACAACACACCCCGCCGACTCCTGGCCAAGAGACCAAGGAGCCGCAAGTCATCCCTATAAAGATCGGGCTCATTGGGAAGGAGTCCCACCAGGACCTGCTGCAACCTTCGGTGGTAAGGACAGCTTGAATGAACATACTTGAATTCATCGATGTGGTATCAGCCCTACAAATGCAGATTATGTGTTTCTATATCATGCCGCTATACCATGAGCCAATAAAATACAATGTGTATGTCCAGACGAAAATACTTGAACATATTAAAAATACATAAATTATTCTCAGTAGAAACAAGTAAGGGAGATGACTCTCCTTCCGTATAAACAGCAACATTTAAAACTTGTGCAGGAGCGATAATCGGCTTTTGGAACGGCCACACCAGAGCGCAGATGCATGTATACACCATCTTCCGGTCGTTTTCCTTTTTTGTCCTTTGTGCTACTCAAGGTCTGTCGACATTGTGTATGTCTTTATCTGCCTGCATATGCAAACATGTTTTAAAACTGTGGGTGGTAGAAGACAATTTGGTTGTCATGCCGTCAGCTGGCAACGCCTTCTACTTTTTGCCTGATCGGTGCTCTTTGCGCATCTACGTCTTTGCTGTTTGCTGTTTGTATTCTCGTCTTCCTGTGTCATATTCTTCGTACAGTACAACTGCCACACCTGTCAATTTTTTTCAGTGGGCTCGCTATGCATCCCTGATGCCTTGTTTTATACTTAAAGGTGATGTGCTTTTGGCACATCTTGTATCTTGTTACTGCAGCCTTCCCTGCGTTCACCTCTTTCTGCAGGTGCTGGAGATGACTGAAGAGGAACAGACCTTCCGGGTCAAAGGTGTACATGAAGACTGCGTGCCGTCGATATTGCGCGGTTTCTCCGCTCCCGTTCGTTTGATAAACCCCCACCAGACAGCTAAAGAAAACGCGTTTCTTCTGGCTTACGACACGGACCCGGTGACCAAGTGGTTTGCCTCCAGGGCCCTCGCAGCGCCAATAGTTATTAGTCGCGCTAAGAGATTCGCCGCAGATAAAAACGTTCATGTTTTTGAAGGGCTTGAGGAGGATTACGTCGAGGCATTGAGAACAAGTCTCACGAACCAGGCAACTGAAAATGCACTGAAGGTAACAACGAACTTTCTCTTCTTCTTATTCTCTTCTGATCGAGGCACCGGTGATTAGGCAGTTGTAACCATTTCCATACAGCGAGCCATCTGATCTAAGGCCCCTCAGAGAAAAAAACAGGCAGTGGAAGCATGCACGAGTTCGATTGTTCGGTGCAGTACGTAGACAGGAAGGCACGCAGGTAGCATACGCATGTCCACTACAACAAACATGAGATTCCTATTTTAGTTGCGGCTGGGAGTACGTCCGCAACCAAACTGATACTGAGCTGGGTGTAGTACAGATAGTTCTGCTGCAACGTGAAAACGCGGCTGTGCATGTTGTTGCTATACTGTCTCGATGGCTTTCCATGACGTTCGTGTCTTCTTTTTCCACGTACCCCAGGCACTCATTCTGCAACTGCCTGACTGGAATAACCTGTCGACGGAGTTAAGACCCATAGACCCGGAAGCGCTGCACAAGGCGATAAGAACAGTTAAGGCGGGCTTGGCCACTGCATTGAAGGCTGAAATGCTTGAGCTGTACAAACAGCTCACTCTTTCCGCCAGCCAGGAGGAGGAGGTGACTGAGGAGGCAACTGGCAGAAGAAAGCTGAGGAACACTTTGCTGCACTTCCTGTCTGCGGAGCGCGATCAGGAGGCCGTAGAAAGGGCTTTCGTGCACTTCACAGAGGCAAAATGCATGACAGACAAATACGCGGGCCTAATCGCTCTCAGTAGCATGCCAAGTGAACAACGAGAACAGGCATTCGCGCGCTTCTACGAGGACGCAGCAGGTTCGCCTCCACACACCAGATCCGAATACACGCCAAACGCACACCTACGCGCACGGACACAAGCAAACACCTGCACATGCGCGCAAGCAGCAGGTCTCTGCAGATACGTCATCTACCCTTTAGCCCACCAGACACCACAAAGAACATAAGCCTACACATACTTAGTTTACTTTTTGCCACATTAGGCAACAGTGATGTGCGAGTTCGCCTACGTGGCAGCCGGCAGCGTACATACAGCGGAGCTCCCCTTACTGCATACAAAAGCATGTGCTCACGTGTTCCAGTTGGGAGCGTCTGCTGTAGGCTGTCCCTTGCTGTCTCTTTCATGTGCAGGCGACCCTCTTGTTGTTGACAAGTGGTTCAAAGCGCAGGCTCTGTCAGACCTGCCAGACCAAGTGGAGCGCGTGGCCGCTTTGCTTCAGCATCCAGCCTTTACCTTGAAGAATCCCAACAGGTTGCGGTCTTTGGTGTACGTGTTTGGTGCTATCAACCACGTCCACTTCCACAGAATCGACGGAAAAGGCTATGAACTCCTCGCCGACGTCGTCCTTCAGGTAGGCATAAATATTTACTTCGTGTGTCCCACAACCACACGAAGCACTGTTGGGGATGAACCACACAATACAGTGCGCAATGCATAAAAAGAAACTGCGCCATGCATGCAACACTAGCAACTGGAGGCACGGGGCAGTACATTAGAATTTGTTGTTGTGGAGGTAGTTGCTGCTCCGGAGCGCTTGAGATGACGCAAAACAATAATAAAAGCTTAGAAGAAACTCAATCCGCACTGGTGCGTGCAGTGGAAATTTGAAAAGCAGCTGCAACAGAACGGTGTCGAGTGTCTATGCGTTTGCTGAATGCTCGATTTGCTGCAGACCGATCGCATTAACCCCAATGCTGCATCCAAAGGGGCGAAGATATTCCTTACTTGGAGGCACTACGATGAGCGGCGGCAGCAGCTGATTGAACAGCAGCTGAGGCGTATCCTCGCAGAACCTTCCCTGTCAAAAAATGTTAGAGAAGTGGTTTTGCTGGCACTAGACTCTCCCCCAACACCTCCTCCAGCTACACAGACGGTCCAGTCGGAATCATGAACGGCTTTTTTTCAGGGAAGACCGGATTTCTGTCTAATTCGCGAATACGCTTAAGACTTATGAAGGGAAAGTTGGACAACGAGACGCCGCACCTTACGCAACGGCTACCCTCCCCTATTACTTATGTACATAAAATGTTTTGTTTGTAGAGTCTCAAAACATCTGCTATTGAGGCTCAGGTTCTAGGCTCAAAAACCATACACCGAGCGCAGTAGATCATCCGCACGCTTTTAATGCGGTGACATCGCAGCCTCCGGGCGTTTATTGTTTGTTTTGTCGGTTGAAGCAACCAGCAAGCTGTAGGCTTTTGACAGGCAGAGATACTGAGATACACGTGTTACGATGATGTGTCCACTGCCACCGAACACTACTCAGTAGCAATGCAGATGGGGTGACTTTGCACTTGTTTCCTACTCCGCTAGATAGGCGTTAAAACTAGCAACCCAGTAGCGATATGTGGTTTGTTGTCTCTAGCGCCTATTGTGAAACGAGTGTCCTTGATATTGTCCAAGGACTGTCTGCAGCTGCTACAATCGAGTCAAAATATTTGGGACCTTCCACCACAATCCAGAGTCCCCTAGGCATATCGGCCAAAACGTCCCTGCGGCAGGTGCAAGACCAGGCGGCTTGAGATGGGCTGCAATGCACCTTGCCGCAAAGCAGTGCGGCAAGACAAACAAATACGCAGCCGCAACAAAGCCCCATTGCTGAGTGCACCAACGCGGTATACCATAGCTGAACACTTACTTAGCCGTCGGCAGCTAGCCTACTGCCCGCAAGCAGAATAACATCTCCTGACTTGGGTTACACCAATCTATACATTGTTTCTTCTGTTCGCTCTGCTCGCGGGTTTGTAGTAGCCACCACCTGCAACGCGATAGTCTACGAAGCAGTTCCCCTCTCAACTGTTTAATGGTTGCCCCTTGGGACTTTATGTTAATGCCTTTTCAGCTGCTCGTCTGTTGTAGGAGAACGCGCACGTGCTCATACAGCAGTGTGTCCTCTTAGTCGCTCATGTGATGTATGAGCAAGCCTATGCGTCTTCTGTACTGCTAATATGGTATATGTGCATGCCTATGTGAGCAGTCCTTACATTCCTTCTTAAGGCTTTCTCATATGTAGAGTAACACCAGTTGGTCTTACCTGCATCTCGTATTTGCTCCGCGCTACTCCTAGCTGGCGGCTACGCTCTCCCTGTGGGGTGTTGCGAGTCCGACACTGAAAGGCTAGCAATAAAGCTCGCGAAATATAGGGAAATATTTTAAATTTGAATTTCACTTAATCCATCAGGGTAAAAAGGAGGAAAACATTCGACAGCGACGAAAAAACTGGGGCGGGGTGTCCCCAGCTGCCACGCAACTCCGTCCGCAAGCCATCAGCCATCTAACCGTCGAAAAGCAAAGTAAATAACCTATTCGCATATTCCGTTTGGAACAACATGATTAAACCATCAATAAACACCTACAAAAAACAGGGATTTATCGCTTGCAGGCTGAAGAACACCCCATTATCCTCAACTCAGAATGCCGTGCCGCAGTAAGCTCTGGCGACCAGCATCGCATAGACGCTTACTCGGAAAAACAGCAAATTGTTTATGACCTTCCGTGAAATTGTTGCAATCGATGAATGTAATCAAGCAGAAGTTCTGCTCCACAGCCAAGAGCTCCACAGGCATGGGCAGGTCCCGTGACAACAGTGTGAAGGGGAAGAAAGCGAAAACCTTGTATTTGCAGCAGTCCCCTCAAAACACATTTGCGCATTTCAGGAGACAGTAAAACCCTATAAAAACATTGAAATTGAGCAATTTGGTAGGGGAGCTTGTGCCGGCTTGCTATGCCCCTATTCGCCGTTGCAGCTGGCAACGGGTGGGGCCTGTCCCTTACTATAGCTAACATGATGCAGCGGCAGACACATTACGTACCAATCTTTCGCCTTTTACTAAAGATTGCCGTGTGTCTGCCGCATTACAATGCATCTCAACCGAATTTTTGGGGCGCTTCGGCGCCAACAACAATTGACATTTCTGTGGGGTTTTCCATGCGTCGCTTCCAGCTGTTCTCCGTTCTTACTCTTTGGCGGTTTGTTCTTTACATATGTGGTCCTGAGTTACCCGTGGGTTGCCGTTTCTTTGAGCAGTTATCATTGCTCGTTCCACCGTCTTTTTAGTGATTCCGTGGTCTCTATTTGACACCCGAACGTGGGTCGATGCCTTAGGCTGCTAGGTTGCCGCACAACATGCATGCTTCTGTATGTTCTGTTCTTGTGTTAGTTTACAACCTATACTATGCAGTATATGTTAGTTTATAACGTATATGGTATAAGTAATCGTTCTTCACCAAAGCTTTGTTTGTACGATTTAACCGCCTTCACGCGAAGTAGTACTACTAGTAGAGTTTCTACTGCAGAGTGACAAGGGTACACTTCGTGTGCTGTCCCTAAGGAGAATTGGGTGGTTACAAGACGGCTGTAAGAACTGTTCGCAATCGAAAACAGGCATTCCCTAGAGGCAACAAGCAAAAAAAGTTCCCTTATTAACGCCCGTGAGCATTGACATACGAACGCGCCGGGAGTTGAGTTGTCTGTGTGGAGTGTAAGCAAAAAGGGGGCATTGTATATAAGCAAGCCCCTAGGTTTTGCAGTGCACGCAGTAAGGCTGCGTAATCTATCCCCATTAAAGTGGATATATGTATGTACGTTGGTTCCTTAGAGGTTTCCAAGGTATGCGTCAGTGGGCCGTTACCAAAAAGGGCCAAGTGCTTTGACAAAGCTTCAATTAACAGCGAATATCCAACGGCAACTCTGCATATGCGTTCTGTGCAATGCAGCTAGTAGGGAGAAGAAGGGAGAAGATATGTGTGCATACGCAAACAAACCGACACCTGTCCGTTATTCGTGTGTGTACACCACGTGATGCATAAATCACTAAGTCAACAATATCACACGAGCGCACACCGACAGTGCCAAGAATAACTGTTTGTCGATAAGACATATATAGTGAGGAACAGGCCCTAACGAGCACGCATGTGCACATGGATGGCCTGTCTACTTGTTCGTTTGTTTGTCGTTTGTCCATTTACGACAAATTTGACGTCATTTCTTTCAAAGGAGGGGCAAACGCAATTATGTCGCGAGTCGAGTTGCTTTGCTTCTCGAGTACCTCCGGCCCAAATCCGTTTGACATGCTAGACGCAGCAGAAGACTCCTCCCAGGGGGCTCTGCTGCTGCAAATGCACATTATCCACCAAGGCAGCTTTATCTTGTCGTGATAGAGCAACAGCGTAATCAAAATTATAAAGAAAAGGGCAACACCGAGAGTAGACACCAACACTACCCACTTCGGCATGTCCCCTACGCACTGCCGCTCGTTCTTCACCTGCATCTCCTGAGCAAACAGAAAACACAAAAAAGTAAACACGGTCATTATATGTCAACGTATCCATCCATACACAACAACTTCCTCGAGCAAATAATCCGTGAGTTCCGCGTGAAGAAATAATAAATTTTCAACAGAATATGCACTGGATTCATTAAAACTGTTCCATTCATGCACTACCTCGTGAGTGCAATGTTCTGTGAAGGCTGAACTGACAAGTGTTGTCCCCCACAGATGCAGCAGGTGCAGTTGCTGGCTGCTATCTTTCTCACCTTGACAAAAGGAGTGACGGATTTGAGGAGTACGGGATCATAGATCCCTCTGCACCTTCTTACGAGTCTACTGGCCATCTCGCTAGCAGTCATATCGAAGCCAAGCGTATCAGGCGTCAAATCTCCTAATCCTTGAATGACGATGTGAATGAGCACCACATTGGGTTTGAGGAGATCTTCTGCATTTTTGCGAAGCGCAGGGGGTAGCCCCGTACCAAAGGCACTCTTTCTGTACAGTTGTCCTCCCCGTAGCAGTCTTGCAACGCCTTTCCATTTAATTCTTTCTGCATCTATGACGCGCTTTTGCCCCCACTGCAGCGGCTCCTGCGCCATGAGGTTCGTTATCTTCTCTTTGCTGCCTTCCTCCAGCCCGTCCTCCACAAACTTCTGGTTGTCTCGCAGCAGCAACACCTGCACGTCGGGGTCGAACTTTGCCTTAGACTGTTGCGACCCCCCCGCCGAATCATACACATCTGCAAACCCCGAGTACACCACCTCCACGTGCCCTAAGTTCCCTAGTGATGGGTCCCATTGCAGCTCTGCGCACAGCAGCTGCGTTGCAGTGTATGCAGTCAACGCGAGGACATCACGCTGAAGCGGATCGGGCCAATCCGAGAGTGGTCTCGAGCTCCACGGGTCAACAAGCGAAACGTCTACAAGCAGGTTCCCTGGTTGCATGCGTTCTTTGAGTTCTTCTAAAGTGTCTGTTTCCATATCCATCCCAAATATACCATGATCTACGAATATACCCGCCTTCGTTCGTTCAAGGTACCCCGTCACTGACACATTTGGCCGCATCGCCGACGTCGCAGCAATTAGCGGACTCTGCACAAACTGGAAATTCTGAAATCGCTGCAAAGAGCGGTCCAGCTTCCCCTCTACGCTCGCCGCCACCTGCCGCTGCAGCGAGTCTATTGCTGCTTTGTCCAACTCGTTGGCCCCACTGCGTCCCCTGTTAAGACCCAACGCTTGTGAAGAGTCAAACTTCAGCACCATAAACCCAGCATGCGGCCTGCAACAGCAACAAGAACAGCAGCAGCAGCAGCACATGTAAATCAGGGCAGCAAGCGCCTCTACGAACGCAGTGGAACTGAGCCCTTACGAAGATGGAAACCGCCTCCACCACTGTTGTGCTCTCCACTGTATCACATAGTGTATACATATATATCATGTGTATTCTACACGTTTCTCTCCTCATTTGTTCGGGTGTATGCAACTTGCTTCTCCTCACCTGCTTGATACGACGCGCTTCATAACGCTCGCCATCATCAAAAGCAGCCAATACTGAAATTGGCTATGTTGATACTGCCGCACGTACGTATTGTAGAAGTCGTTCATTGTCAACACGCCTGTTGACCCACAACATCACACATAACTCGAAATCCAAACAGTGAGACTCACCGCTCCACTGGTAAAGAAACACAAAACATATGCAAACACCCCAGCAACAATTTCAACGGGACAAACACCACCAAACTCCCCCATTATATAAACACACGATTTCGTAT
>CAJFCZ010000600.1:0-10230 GCA_904066245.1 Eimeria sp. OTU-Y | reverse complement strand
GAATACATTTATATGGGCAAGTTTACGCCTATTTTGCGCGCGGCAGCTGCAGCCTTGCTCTGTGGGTGGTTGCTGCAGCTGCAGGCAGGGGAGTCAGAGGTGTTTCTCCGTCCCTCGGAGTTTCTTTTCCGCGTTTTTTCACTCCACCAGCTTTTATTTGTTTGCTGATAGGATTTTCAGCTGTTTATTGATCATTTTAGAGCTCAGTGCCCTCAGTCTCAGGCCGCTGGTGCTGCTGCTCGCCGAGGCACCCGCAGGCAGCTGCTGCGCTGCAGCAGTTGTCTTGGACTGGCTTGTTTGCCATTTCGGCTCATTTTCAGATTCTTCCTTCAGAACTTGTATTCTTATCAGCTTGTAGCCAACACACCTGGTGTCTGTCTGTCTCTGCCTGCTGCTCGAGCTACCGCCGCTCCTGCCGCAGCACCGACCACCCACAGCGGGCGCCATTTTCCGGCTGTTTTCCCAGCAGCACAGGAGTCATATATTGACAGAGGAGTATATTACCACAGATAGAAGAAACGGCATCTTTAAGCAGCAGTAACAACAACGACATCGGCAGCGGCAGCAGCAGCAGTCCTGTTGCAGCAGTTTGCTACATGTTTTCGTTGTGAGTGACCTGCTCATTTTAACAGCTTGTTCTTCTATCTGTATTTTCAAACCTCCTTCTGATCAGCGTTTACAGCGTCTGGGTTTTCCCACCACGCATACAAGTTTGTAGAGTCATAATGACAGGGGCAGCGAGCAAAGGTGGCGCTGCAGCAACAGCCAGCGCAGCAACAGCTGCCGCTACAGTGGCTGCTTGTGCAGCAGTGATATGTGCTGTGGGATATCGTCCTCTGTGTCGATTCCTATCATTCCTGTTCCCCGCTGAATCATGGGGCCCCGGTAAGGGGGTGGAGTTGGCTATACAATATCAGTGGCATATCATGATAACATGCTTGCTCTACCTCCCTGCAGTGTGGTTTCTTCGTTGGATTATGTCTGGGCGTCCTGCATATTCTCTTCGGGGTGTAGCCTTTGTTTGGAATCTGGTGCTTTCGCTGTTATCTTTCCTTGGTTTCATTACGGTGTTGATACAGCAGCCAACATTGCTTACGGTGCCTGTACACCCGGAGCGTATGTTTGTACCCCCAGTACGAGTTGTTGTGGCTCTATTCACTTTAACAAAAGCAGTAGAGTTCGGCGATACATTTATATTAGTTTTTAAGAAGAAACCGCTTTCTTTCTTGCATGTATACCACCATCTCACCGTCACCTTATACTGTTGGTCAGCCCAGCGTATTAATGTAGATTTCGCCCATGGATTTGTTCTTATGAATCTAGGCGTCCACTCTCTTATGTATCTTTATTACTGCTTATCTTGTTGTGTATCTTCACGAGGCCCCAGCAGCTCTAAAGGGGGCAAAGATACCAGCAGCAGCAGCAGCACAGGCATGCGTAGCAGCAGCAGCAGCAGCAGCAATTTGCTGCACCAGCTGCTGCGGCAGTCGCGTCCAGCAATAACTCTTATGCAAATAGCACAGATGATTGTGGGGATGTACTTGGCTACGAAGGGAGCCCTTTGCCTCCATGATCCTCAGCAGGTGTTGAACGCACAGATCGCCTTGGCGATGTATACATCATATGCTGTTCTGTTCTTAAGGCTATACTGCAGCAGCTACCTGCCTCACCTTAGCAGCAACAGAGTCCTGCTGCTCTTCTTGTTGCATGCATTAGCAGCAGCAGGCGTATATCGTCTCTCCTGCGCCACACATAAACTTCACATTGCTGCACACTGTGCTGTTGCTGCCGGGGCTTCGCTGCTGCTGGCCTTCGTCTGCAGCAACAGCAGCAGGAGCAAAAACAATGGAAAGAGAAGCAGCAGCAACAATGTATGGCTCTCCCTCCTGCTCGCCTTCAGCCTTCCCTGTGGACTAGCAGTGGCAGCGAAGCAGCAAGAAGACGAACAGGCAGAGGGCGAAGCAGCAGAGCCAACAGCAGCAGCAGCAGCAGCAACACCAAGATCCGCAGAAGGGGCTACCAGTGGGGAGGACTTCGCTCAGCGTTGCCCCTCCCTCACTTCAACCTCAGCAGACTCATCAACCCTTTCCTCCTGCTACAGCAGCTCTGATGACTTAGGCGCAAAAGCCACAGCGTGTCCCGCTGCAACAGTAGCGCCAGCAGCAGCAGCAGCAGCAGCAGCAGCAGGTGCGACTTGCTCCGGAAAGGAGAAGGGAGAAACTGCATCTGCCCGTGTGCGTTCTCGGGGTAAAGGCGCAATGCGACAGCTAACATACAAGACGGCTTCCATAAATTTGTCAGGGTGGCAGCTGATTGCTGCTGCTGCAGGTGCTGCAGCTCCCGTAGTGTATGGACAGTTCGTCAGCAACCAATGGTCTGTGGGTTTATGTGTCTTTGGAGGACTGCGGTGGGCCATTGAGCTCCAGGCAGCCCACCACTTGCGTCTGACTGCGTAGCCGTTAATCCCCAAGCTTTAGACGCAGCAGCAGCAACAGCAACAGTGTGTGATGCCACAGAAACTACGCGGGCGTTATTTGTTAGCAGCAGCAGTAGCTGCTGCGTAGAACCGCGCAGCCGAATGGGGCTCATTTTGTTTGGTTGTGTCGTTGCAGCAGCAGCAGCAAAAGCAAAAGCTGCAGCAGCTGCTGCTTTGTAAAGGGGGCAGTACCGGCAGCGGTATCTGCTGCAGCAACATGAGCTACTGCAGCAGCATATCCGCTTGAGTCGTTTGGTTAAAACGTGCCTTTTGGCAACAAATGTAGCCCAGCAGCGAAGACTGCTGTGCTACTGATGCTGCAGGTGCTGCGACTTGGGCAGCAGCATCAGCAGCAGGAGTTGCTGCTCTGGTTTTAGGTAATAGTCCATACGACCCATTAAACAGTCAGCCCATTGTTAAGACATGAATTAGAAGTTTCTACCTTTGCTGTTCACGCTGTTGCTGTTGCTGTTTGTTGAGCATCCACAAGCCGCTCACAGCCCACTCCGTGTATTACGTTGCTTACAGCAGGACGCATCGGCAGCAGTATATCAGCATGTTAATAGCTACCTATCCCTTCTTCTTGTTCAGTCCTGCCCGAGTGACGCCTCCTACGTTTCGTTTATTGTATGCTGTATATTTTCCTTGCCCTTGCTTGTTTGTCTCTCTCCATATTCTGCCGTATGTTCGAGCAAGACGATTGGCTCCTGTATTCTTCGACCTTCCGTGCCTCCCAATCGTACGCTCCATGAACGTTGTTTGCACATTTCTTTTTGCTCGTGTTACAAACAAATTGTCTATAACAGATAGGGAGAAAAGGAGGAAAATATACAGAGTCCGCCTTTCTATGTGTTCCTGTTCTTCTTGTGACATTGGACTACTGCCTTCTGCAATCCCATTCCCCTTCTATCCAGTGAGGGCCACTTTACAGAAATACAGACATAACGACAAAGAAGCGTATGCAAACGTAAAAAGGAAAACAAATAAGAAAAAATAGTGTTTCCGTACTGCATATAAAGATGTATGAATGCGTAGGGGCAAAACGCGCAGGACGGGATAGTTTGAAATTCAAAATGCCAAGATCCTAAACCATGTAATTATTAGGAGGGAGGATGAGGAAAGACAGGGGCAAGCAGCAGCAGGTGGTGACTGAGAGTTACTGTTTGGCTGTATCTCGCATCAGTATTCCCTTGTAACTATGCTGCATTTTAAGAACTTATGGCATACATGTTGGAGGAACTTATGGCAAGTACGAAGAGCTTAGTTGCAATTCAATTATGCAAGTTAAAGAGTACAGCTTAGGCTGTGGAGACGGTTGTTACGGAAACACCGTGCCCGTTTCTCCCAATCGTTTGATAGTAAAAATACCCTGAGATGGAAATCCCTCCAAAATCCGAGGGAACCTTCAGCGTCCCCGGCAGGTGAACTGAGGACACGACCAGCAGGAAGGACGGGCCGCGTGAAGGGGAAAGCGAACCTTAATATGCTACAGGACAAGTTGTAAATAAACCTCGGAGCTGCTGCAAAGTAGTCGCAGAGAGTTTGCAGCCACTCTAACTTTGATGAGTGGCTGCTGCAGAGGGAAACCGCAATGGCTTTGATCCACGGTAACGTACTCACTGCATCAGTATAAGTACCAACGAATAGAGTATGCCCACGTACAACCCGCAGCAAACAATCTTCCCTTGGTTCAACTGTAGAGAACGCAGATTCCCTTGCACCGAGATATTCATTCCCTGCTAGCCATAGGTATCCAGAGAATCTGCTAAGAGTGTAGTCAGTTTAATGCGGATTTCCTTGCGCTTTTAATTTCTTACTAGCGCAAACCTTTGCATGGATACTGCCAAGGCATGCATGAGGCCCATTTCAGTACTATTATACTACGTGTCCGAGTAATATGTTCCCGTCTGCCTAGTCATCGATTTGCTCCCAACGTTACGTCAGGGCTCCATTTTCAAATCGCTAGAGGCTTATTAAAAAGCGTTGCACCTGTTCCAACCAGATAGCCAAAGCTACCTACAAAGGGCGCTCTGAACCTTTGTCTGCTGCGTTGCACAGTGCTGGCAGGGCTGTTTCTAGACATCTGGAGCCTCTAAAAATCTGAAGCCTCACGCAGAAAGAAAAATGATTGCGTGAGTCCGATTACCTTCGCCGCTACTGACAGTGATGCACTAGTACAGTTTTTCACGCATGCCCTTTGAAATTTTGCATGACGCATGCTAATCATGCATGATGCATGCTAACCGTGTGCGCCCCAAGAACACTGCGGCTTTTCTTCAAAAGAAAGCAGTAGTAGAGGCAAAACAGGCTCACCATCGGCTTGCTTTGATTTGATAGGAATCACTCATATGAAATCCCTAATCTACTGCCTACAAAGTGAACGTTTTTGCACCTCATTTAGAAGCGGGAAAAGGCTAAGCGCAATAGGCTAACAAAACAGCATAAATACTCCTGGTGGAGTTACAGCCGTGTAATGCATCACCTTTGTGCAAAGGAATCATATATTTACCAGCACATCTCTTCATCCGACCGATCCTATCCATGAGCCGCAAGGACGATGCTGGTGATAAGCACTGGCCTGCTGTCGTCCACAAAATTGCCCAGGTAGGCAGGGTATGCCACATTGTAGCTTCCACTGTCTGTCAACACCTTTTCAATGGTGGCGAAAAACAGCTAAGTGTTGCCATAGGCCTGGCACAAAGCAAACACTTGGTGCTGCTTGCTTGTTGCTCGATAGAGCAGGGGAGTAGTGCACTCGTATACAGTTGAGCTCCGCCGTTAGTTTACGATGAATTGCAGTGGTAATACTCGGTAGAGTAGTCATGCGAGATGTCCAGTCCTGTACTTGGGTAAATTCAGTGGACGAGCTAGTCAGGCGCATCCAACACTTGGCAGCTAACAGAAGGTGAACCCAGGCAAATGCATCTGCTGAAGCGGAGAAACTCGTTGCGATTCATCAAGCCCTTTAATTGGTGCCGGGCGCATTGTTACTAAGAGCACCGCATGAATATACAACCCATATTCGCTCCCCGTACATGTTCACCCCGTTAGCAAATATACAGAAGCGGCGTGCGTATACGATATCGCTGGCTAGCAGGAAAATACAGGGCAGTCAGGGGAGGAGCTCGACAACACCCGCCAGTGCTACGTGCTCGCTTTCTAGATGCCTTGATCTAGCCCCACTTCTGCATCCCAAAACTGTTTCAATGAGTGAGCAAAATATGGCCATAATAATCTATCAACGCTAGTTGGATGAAACATCCTCAGACAGTTTACACCCTGGTGGTGAGATTCCAGCCTGACTGTTTATAAGGTGCCCCCAACGTACCTCCTGCACAAGCCAAGCCTTTGCTGGTGTATCAACAACGGGTGCGCGAATTTGATGGGATATGAAGGGCCTTCCATCACGTGCGTTGCTAATGCCAACGTTTACAGAGGCGGTCAGTTCATGTAGATGTGAACTTTGCCATCCGGCTACTCCTGGGTTCAAATAAGGAAGACAACGCAGCTTTTCAAGGAAACAAAGTAATCGACGAGCTGGTAGCAGTCGGGAGCACTGTCCATTCGCAACGATTGAACAGCTAGACGCACTGGTGTTTTTGCCTAAAATTTTCACTAGATTTTCCTTAGAGGCACCATTACCATTATATCACAGGTACGGAATCCCAGGAGAGAAAACAACACACTAGCTGAGCATTTCCAAGACTACAGTCGTGTCCGAGCAACTGATCCTCACATTTGATAAAAGGCAAAATGCTGGCTTCTGAGAAGCCGTTAGCCCGTCAAGCCCAGCTACATACCCACCGATGGAGTACACGAAGTCTTGGCTATTGCAAATGGTAAGAGAACTATGAAATTCCTTTAAATACCCACGGAAACACAAAAATGGCATACCTGAAGCTCCCGGGCCACATATTAGCATGGGAGAAGGGAATGCTGCCAGTAACAACCCGGGAATCTAGCCAGCTCTTACGCATCAAATGCTGCAGCTACACGAAAGCCAAATAGGTAAGAGTAGCTGAAAGCATGCCCAAAATTGTTTAGTTCCTGGACACCTTCTGATCATCAGTTCTTCAAAAAAGAAATTAAACGCACATCCTGCATATCGCATACCTTTCTGGAGCGCATGAGTCACTAGTGCATGCAGATGGCCAAAAGCCAAACAGTGCCAAGCGGAAGCTTGGACAGCCGCAAAACTTAGATGTTGAATGTAGCAGCAGGTTGGTCCCTGACTGAGCATGCGCCTAACAGTGGCGAAACATAGTAGTTATTGCCAGAAAATCGATTTCACTCATAGCCAGAGCAGAAGATGTAAAACAACTAAAGCGGTAAGCTCGGTGTACTCCTGAACTTGCAGAGAGGCATGCTGTCCAGCAGAACAGCATGTTATGCAGTAGATGGAGCTGCGTGAAGCCACATTCGAGCAAAACATTAGGGGGGTGCAACGTACTAGCTGAGCACTCCTCAGCATGGAACTGTGTCCAGGCCAATGCTGCAAACACTAAAGATAGCGAAAAACGCTTCCTGCCAGCAGAATACTTAGTCGTTGAGTATAGCAAAAGCTGTGTGGAAGCAAGGCCCCCTTTGGGGTCAATGAAGGCGCAGAAGGTTTTTTCGTGTAAGCGACAACGAAAAGGCGGCCACCTTGGAGCAGAGCGCCTACCTGCATGAGGAAAAGATGATCAGCACCGGAGGCCACTCATTTTAGAATATCGTAGCCCCCAGTCCTGAAAGTGATGCAGATCCCTGCGTGCTGCACACCCGATCCAGCAACTGAGGAGCACATAGCAGTCGAGAAGTGAGTGGAGTGGAGCTGCATGTCATGGTCACTTAGGTTCCCATTAGGCATTTCTAGCGTACTTGCTGCTCATTCCAGAGCCTTCCGAAGTGCCTACAGCATCGAGTCACGTACGTCACAAGGCGCTAGGCGTTGGGGAGCATGTGACAGTCGGAAAGTGAATGTAAAGATGAAAGCCCTTTGTGAGGGCCACTGCAGAGGAAACCATTAATTTCATGCACTTGGTGAACATCGTTGTATAGTAGTGGGCAAAAGGAGCATACGCTCGTAGTCGTGGATTGCATAATCTAAATCGGGAGACTGCAAACAATCAAATATCAAAGAATCAAGAAGGCGGCGAACGCCCAGGTGCCCTAAATGCCATCCGTGCAACAAAGCTAAACATCAAGAAGCAGCTGCGTTCCTGCTTAGTGTCAACAAACTGAGTTCAAAGGATTTAGAATATCACGCAGACTCCCCGAATTAGTATACTTTTTAGCAAGCGCATCCAGCGTACATCCTGCACATCAAAACGTTGGCACGAATTTGGTGCGCGTGCGCCACTGGGGACTCGGATGGCACTCGTTGTAACACCCAATCGTGAGTGCGGCCCACGCATGTAGGAAGACTTCACCACATTCTTACCACTAGTGCTGGGCAGATTTGAAAGAGAACCGATCGCCATGTTGCTTGGTCAGTGCGCAACCTCCGTCCGAGTGCCGAACACGCAATTCCTTGCAGGCGCTAACGCTTAATACGAGTTTCTGGAGGGCAAGCATACCCATTATGAGCCCTTTCTTGTACAGCCTTAAACGATGCACCTTTAAAAAGAATATCTATAGAGGAGAACTCCTCCCCGCAAATTGTCACATGGGATACCGTTAAGCACCCAGCAACAACAAAAGGCACGTCCCTGCATTAATTCCAGCTATGCCAAGCTGCGTTTAAATACTGCACTGAGCATGTACACCCTGTACCATCGACTGTAACACTGGCCTAATGTGGCGCACTATCTGGGCACGCGCAAAGCCGATATGTCAAAACCAATTCTGCGCAAAACGAAGCAGCCCAAGAAAGTGGCCACTAGTTCGCAGCAGCAGAAGTGGACAGGCGTGCATGCAGCCGGATAGCCAGCACATTAGTACCCATGGGAATAAGATTAAACAGGGAAATCAGCACTACAGTGTCTCTGGTGATCGGAAGCAGGGTAGTACTGGGTCGTCGCGCTGCACCTTCGCTGTACAAAATGGTTTGGAACCGCCTTTGCACCATCTTCGCTATAGCAATTCGCAGAGTAAATATTTAGCTGTAACTGTACTCGAGCCATCACAATACCATGGGTAGACGACTAGACTGCGCAAGCGCTAAACAGTCTGGTCATATGAGTGTTCCATAAGTCGTATCTAACCCACGCCCTGCGCATAGCAAAACATGCAGGAGTGCATCAACCATCCGTGCACAAGCCTGCAAAGGGACCCATGGGAACCAGTAACGTCGCCAACAGGAGATGAGAACGACAGGGGTAGTGCCAACTGAAGACAAACAATTGCGCACACCACACAGTATTGAAAGTCGAAATACATTGGCGCTCTGGTGCTGTCACACAGAGTAGGATGGAACATATATCCTACAGAGTGACTATACGAAAACCGCGCTCTTAGTGCTGGTAAAGCGTGGTACAAATAGAAATATTCAAAACAATAGTGGGATCCCAAGCATGCACAAGGCCAAGCTATTTCTGGTTTTCCCCAAACAGTGGTATTTGGATCCTCTGTATGTGTCATGAGGCTCGTGAAGCGCACTAACTAAGCGATCCTCAATTCAAAATTTTCCCTCAAGCAGTGATACACAGCGTAACGCAACGCAAAGCGTTTCCGTCTAGCAGGCTACCCACTTGTTGGGAGCATTTCCACAAAGAAAGTCTTTTCTGCTCTTGTAGCACTTTAGATAACGGTTCTTCTGGCTCTAAACGAAGCCGAAAGAGCCGTCTATTTCGAATGAAAGTCGCAGCGGCATAGAGGAAATACATTCCCAGAGGAACAAATTTTCAACGCAAAAAATGCAACCCATTTACCTTTCACGGGCATCTGCGATTCCATGAAACTTATTTAGCGCACGTCCTGTGGAAATCGAAACCTGTCGATGAGTACTACGCCCCTACTCGCCTCTGCCAAAGCTGGAAGCGTTGTGAAGCAGATGCCCCGACGAAAGTACGAAGATACATGCAAAGGCAGAAGGAATTAGCAAGCGGCACTCCAGACAAGACCGCAAAACACGCGTATGTATTAAACGGCATAACATGTTAAAGGAGGAGAGAAGCATGCATGCCAGGCACTGCAATACAGGAACTGACTGCAGGCAAGGGGGACTGCATGGAAAGCAATTACAACCAATACTCCAGAATCCCCTAAGGGACACAAATGTCCTGCATGTGCCAACGCCGAGCGTCTAGCACCAGCCACGAGCCTGTGCAATGTAAATAGTGGGTCAAACACCTTCGAAACCGTTTCTAGAATTCACCGTTCTGAGCATTCGCCATTCGAATGTCTTTAACGAGGGTTCAAACGTACGTCCTGCACACCCCGAGGCATGATGAAGCGATCCATATGCTGCAGCTCACGTAGGACCGGAAGGCAAGCGCCAAGAACCAGAGGCGCCTTCACCTATGATGCCTGAATGCCAACGCAAACTAAAGTTGCAGGCGATAACGTTTTCCCACCCAACAGTGGAGCAGGAAGTACATCACCACGAGAACAGCGCCACACAATCCAGGGTTACAATGAGCCTTTAAAGCAATGATTTTCAAGGTATCGCGGAGCTTTCGCTAGTCCTAAACGATGTGGCCCTAGAGCATACGAGCGGGTAGCACACCTGCATACTTGACAAGTCTGGCCAACTCCGACGCTCCATGCAGCTGTTTTTAATTTCTAGTCATGTCATGCCGAGAATGCAACGCACTAGCTGAATATATATATAT
>CAJFCZ010000599.1:0-10232 GCA_904066245.1 Eimeria sp. OTU-Y | reverse complement strand
AGCGTTCGTAAAACGTTACTGATTCCTATCCCCCGTCATGCCCCTTTTGCGCAGCACCCTAAGGGGATGCGGCTGGTTCGATATGAAGTGGCTTGATATGCACTGCAACGCATCTTGCCGTACCTAGCGCTGCAAGGCAGCTCCATGTGTAGGCACAGGTAAAGCTTATACCTGCATGGACTAGCAATGTAGACCATTTTAAAACACTCATCTCTTAACTGGCCCTCGATAGCCATCCTCCTGTCTTCAAACAGGAGCACATGCACCCTCGCCGGTCAGAACATGCTACAGGTTCTCATTTCACCCACTGGTGATGATACTGGCCTTTACCACATAAAACTACTTGAAACAGCACCAGGGAGTAACTATGAAATATCTTTGCCGATTCTCTCAGAAAGTACATTATTCTCCAGCTATATTCTCTACAAAAATATCTCAATCCTGACCCCGCAGCGCTCCATTTCTTCTGTAATTGTTCGTCCCACGCCGTCAACCGAAATTTTGCTGTTTCCGACGAGTTGTCACTTGGTGTATACGGAAACCCCATCAACTACAGTTCAGAAAGAAAAAAGTAAACTTTTGACCAGCAGGGAGACCAGATTTTGGGTTTTCTTGAGGGGAGACAAGAGGCTGCGTGGATAGCGTGGCCATCCTGCAAGCGGCGTCAACTAGCTAGCATAGCAATACGATGCGTCAGAATCGGTTTGCTACTGCGCTGACAAGCTAAAGGGCAAGCCAAACATACTTACTGTTGGTGCAGTGCAACGGGAACCGTATCACAGTTGCTTCGAGGGTAATACACGATCACAAGCATGGGGCGTGGACTGCAGCTCATTCTGTTAGTCTCACCGTTTTCTTCACACAAGAGCCGACAAAAAAAGGTCCTACATTACGTGGCCTGCTTTCTGTCTTTTGCGGTCGAGTGACAGTCTAGTTGCACGTCTGAGCATGGATCATCGAATGTGGAAAATACCCCTGGTGCCGGTCGTCCAGCAGCTTGTGCATCCACACCACCTCGCATTGCAGCCACCCAGCTGATATTTGAAGAACTAAGCTCTTCTTGACGTGCCTTAATCAACCGTTTCTTCGCATGGTATTCCATTTTGTGGGGAAGAAACGAAGCAATCCCAGTTTGTGCCTCATGAAAAGCTGGCGACACCGAAATACGAACAACAGCAAAAGGCGGCAGTCCTGGCAAACATTTATAGCGCCGCTTTCTCGAGCAATTCACTGCATATTCGGCAAGCAAAAGCACTGCTCGACAATGTTGGGTCATGGCGTTTTCCTCCATGGCCATCTTCGGCTCATCCAACCTCTCTTTCCAGCTTAAACCCAGCGATGATCTATATGACGCGCTGCTCAGACTAGTTGCAAACATGCATTCACACTAGAAGCTTGCAACATCATGACAGTGAATATGCAGGGCATAGTATTCCAGTTCTGATACGGTTAGTCATGAAGAGGATCTCTCACTCGGAATATTTCTCTCAAACGAATACCGTTGCAACGAAATGTATTCCACCGCTTCAAAATAAGCTACCGTAAATACCGAGTTGTTAACTACACAACCAGACGTACACGAAACGCGATATAAGAGCGGCTTCCCGACCATCTTAGCAAAAGCCGTGCAACCGCTGCAGATGTAAGCAGGAACGTCTTACGCAATTTGAAACAGTACAGCGCTGCATTACCCGCATTTCCACTCCGTGCCACAAGTGCTTTCAACTTTAGAAGCCGAACTATGGGACCTCATTACTCGAATCGCGTCATTGGATCCATTGAGTTCGAGAGTGACATACTGCTGAGCAGCGGCTCCTTTTGCCCGAAATGCGTGATGGTGAACACCGTTCTTTGTCTCATTTTGCCACACCATCACTCGGTTCATAGCCATCAACGCGCGCCATTCCTGACCAGCCCCTCCATCGCAACAGAAGATGTTGATGGCGTGTGAAGAATGAAATGCTCTAATCAAGGCTTACATGCTCCCCCGGCTTTTGGCATCGATCTCTTGTTGTTGCCTAACACCCAGTTTTTTTCTCAAACGGGTCACTGCCACTCATGTCCTCAACGGCGATTCGACTTTAGGAACACAGCATTCAAATGTAGCTTATGCTTCAAGCAGTTCATTAACTGCGCCACACACGCCTTTGCGCAACGACTTTTGATTTAGCACTCATCCTTGTTGCTCTGGTACAAGATAAAGCCGTTGGTATTATAATCACGTTAAAGACTGAAAAGGGTCTTTCAGGAGACTGAGAATATTCTGAACACCGGGCTGAGTTAACGAACCCAAAATAGAGTTACGCCGATGAACCTGTCTGTAGGCCATGCATGCACAAGTAGTGGACGAGGCAGCCGACGTTGCACAGGCCAATTAAGAGCGCTGACATGATGCGCTTCGCATTTGCTGCGCTTATGTTTCCCGTCATTCCATTCATTTGACATCCCAGTGCTGTACATCGCTCGGCAGCAGATGAAATGGGTAAACAGGGAGCATCCTATTCGATAAAGTGTTAGACTTCGCGCCGATGCCAATCCTATATGCTGGACAAATGATCAACCACAGAGCCAGCTGTGACTTTGCGAAGATGCAAGAACACAAATATGCATGCAGAGAAGATGTGTATACTCACAGCAGGACACTGCTCATGCTGCTTTCTCATGCGATTAACACATACATGCTTAGCCAAATCGTTGCAGATCCGCTGTTCCACCCATGGTTAAATGGAATGTTGCTTGCTGCCGGTGCCTGGAAAGAGTGAATGATTGGTGCACGAGAGCACGCACCAATGGTGACCTTCATGTGCGGCTAGCAGTTCCCGCACCTCTCGATCAGCAGTTTTGGGTCAGTAGCGAAGTACTGCGTTAGCATGGCGGAGCTCACTTGCAATTTGGAGACCGCAACTCCGAGTGCACTTACGCTGCGAAAAACACTTCAACGGCTGCCCCTTGCACAATAGCTTTTCGCAGCTCCACATAGCGTGACCAGGTGCACAGGAGGCATCTGAGAAATGTCCCCACATTGGAAATATGGGGAAAGCCACAGCTCAGCAATGAAGTAGCATAACACAGCAACACTAAGCCCGACATAGCAATCACAGAATATGGCACGATTGTGAATCCGACAGTTGTAAACCATTCAATGCCGAAAATGTCATCGTCCACCAGCAAACTCCCAACTAAGGATGGACAGCTAGGCTGGAATTTTCGGTATTGAATGAGCCATTTGCGGCTAAGTTAGCCTAACTGCCCTATTTCTTGCAGCCTCCTTCTATCAAATCTAACATGGCATAGACCACTCATGACTGCATTTCTAAATGAGAAAAAGTCCACCAGCACAAGCGGCTCAAAGCGCAATTGCCTACCTTTTCAAGGAGATTTTACGGCGACGCATCTGCATGGATAACACGATGGGATTACCAACCACGAAAGAATCCAGTTCACCAATGGGTTCAGGCTAACATGCCATGAAGGAACGAATTGCACTACGAAGGTGCGTGTGTTGTATATATATATATATATATATATACACGGGTGCAACCATTCTCTTCTGCTACAGTCGCATACTGACGGCGAACACCAAACATGCACAGTAAACCCCATTGGGAAGGCTTACAACTGCTCCGGATAGCCATACCAAGCAACGTGCTTTGCGAGCCAAGGCACGCCAGGCCCATACATTCGCTAAACCTTTACCAAACTCTTCGCGCAAACGGTTAACAAGCAAAACCTTACATGCACTATTGACGAGAACAGCTGTTTCGAGACCTTATCGCTGAGAAGCGCACTACGCATAGACCCATGACTAACTGTGGAGAGCATTGGCGTGTAGTGAGTGTCTGAGTGTCTGCGAACTGTTCCAAGGACGCCTAGCGTTTTGGCCTTTCCCAGAGCGCAACACACAAGCTGATGCGGATGTCAACATGCAGAGTGAGTACGCAAGTATCAAGGCAAGCGACATGTTTCATGGCTACCCAAACTGTAGATGCAAGCTGCGAAGAAACTGCATCATTGATTTGTTAACTGCGCCCCTGCAAACAGCAACAGCAAAACGCGCAGAATGTACAGCACACTCCATCGCCCGCCCAAACACATCACAGGCTTGCCGTACACGGCTCTGCCGATCAACACAGACGGTACATGGAAGCCTCATCCCTCAAAGAAGTCTATATATTGGTTATCATGTCACACTTTGGATTCACCTCTGAACCTTCTGTAAGCAGATGCAAAAGGCTCCCTGGCGCCAACTCACCCAACAGCGCACGGGCCCTTTCTCCACGCCGAAAATAAGGCAGAAATAGGTAAAGGCGTGCAGCAGGGACATCCCTTGAAGTGTTAACCCGGCAGGATTCTACAGCGCGTAGCAGCTGCCTCCAGGACAGCTGCTTACCATGTTTAGCGAATGCAATAAAGCAGCAGACGATCTCGGAAAAGACAAACGTGCAAGTCCAACTCTGCTACAGCGCATGCCTTCTGCTGTGCAAAATCCAACTCCACAATGTAAGGGGCATCGTGAGATGATGAGAACGCGCAGCTACACTATGCACAGTCCAACGGCATGACTGCGATCACAAGTGACGCAGAGAACACGCTCCGCATTGTATGCAGATGCGGCGGCGCCACCTGCACCTTTCGAGCCCTTACTGTCACGCTGCCTTATTGCATCAACCATACAGTTTATTCTCGCTAGTATCTTTCACTCACAGCCTGTTGCACGATAAAACAAGATTGACAGCTGTCACTGCAGTTGCGTCGCATAAACCAATAGCTTGTCTTATGTTAGGAGCTTGTGCTCCTCGTTGAGGCAGCTGAAGTCAAAGGCAACGAAGACGCTGACGCAAATGTATTTCGCTTTCGCATACCAATAGCTGCTCACAAAAGCAGAAAGGATAAGCACAGAGCTCATGCACACCAAAGGATGCAGTGCCAAGGGACTTTCGCCTGTCATGCCCCTGCCCAGCAAAACACAGGTCTTGTCCACTGTGCAGGGCCAATCACAAAGCCGCAAATAGTTTTTAATAACTAGCGAAGGCAGTAAGCACCACAGGACACACACAGGAATCGGAATACACAGGACCACTCTGATTACATGCTATACCGGCTCACTTTCTGCAGTTTGTTTCATTGTAAAGCCTTTACAGGCCACTTGCAGCAAAAACGTAAGGCGCTGCATTTGAATGGGGAGTCGTATGCTCATGCGCTGGTATCACGCGCCAAGCGAGATGTCTTCCTGTGGAAGCATGGCAGTGTGCAATGCGCTTGGTTTCAAACCACCCCCGTTATCTAACCTGTGCCACGAAAAGCATGATCGCAAGCAATTTTCCCCCAAAAAATATGAATCTCACCAGATCGAGCTCAGCGCAGCCTCCAGGTGGGCCGTCCACTATACATGTTCATAAAAAGCCTACGTGCCGGTGCCGCCAGAAGCAAAATAATTTTTGCCTTCCCCATGCTGCGAGGGAGGGCCGGTGTATGCACGTGGCTCCCAGCAACAAGTGCAGCAGAGCACACTTCAAGGCGCAGCATAGCGTCAGGTATGCACAAGCAACGTACAGATAAGCTGCCGGTAAGAAGCTGCCACCACGCGAAGCGCAGAAGGAGGGCGGTAAACTAGATAATACAGTCTAGCACAGGAACGTGAAGGGAGCTGACAGCGAGCCGTACAAGCGTACAAATGCAGCAGAGTACGTTGCTATGCAAAGTCTAGCGACCATTCTGGAAGGGCAGTGTACATATAGACTGGTAGCTAGGAAGGTGCCACTTAGAGGAACGCACACGGAGAATGCGAAACAATCTATTGTATTCGAGCGCAGGAAGGGGACTTATGAATTGCTAGGGGCAACAAAGAGGCCCCAATTGCTAGCTGTTCGCCTGGTCCTGATCAGAGCACCAAGCGCGTTGGGTTAGAAATCAAGGATTTCTTTAGGGAACGATTATGTTCAGTCGGCCATCCCATGGGTCCCACCATTCAAGGAGCATAGAATTTAGCCAGGGAACGTCCTAATAAATATGTCTATGGAGTCAGAAGAATAAGCACGCCGGTCATTTAAATCTCAAAACCTGTGGCTGGCCAACAGAAGCTGCTCTCAGTACCCTTGTATTCTGCGTTGTACAACAACACATTTTCTAGAAAACATCTAGTTTCACGAAAACTTCAATTTCACCTTCGCAGGTGCATTGCCGCAACAACAGGACAAAACATAGCATAGCCCCTTCACTAGGTGGATACTGGCAGCATTACTTCATTGCACTGGCAACGACCTACACTAGCCATCACGAAAGGGCGCAGGCTAGGAGCCCAACAACTTTCGGTCATTCTTGTCTTCATGCACCCAGCAAGGCAACTTGCAAATACTGCCCTTGGTATTATCCTTAATAGGGGCTGAATGGGGTGAAATTGCCCCTGCCGCACTTATCTCTCACTTGTGCCGCGCTCCTCGTCGGTAACCTCGTCTCAACCGATGATACGCTCGTCATTTTCTCAGCATACAGCACAAGCGCTATGCTAGCCAAAATTGCACCGTTGCCTCTGTTTAGAGACTGTAGGTGCATGCCTTCACTGTTTCTGCAGTGGCCACACTCAACAATGGGCTCGCTGTGTTGTCCCATTTCCGCTGCAACGGGCACTGTGTGGAAGTGACCGAATACACCTGCATGAAATCGCCTGTTAGTCAAAGCATGCGCCATTGGTAGTAGCGTCCACCTAGCGTATTAGCAGCTGCCGCTGACACATATTGTACCACTACGGGCAGGCAACAGCAGGACTACAAGACGGACAAAAAGCTGAAGTTGTTTCTCCGAGTAGTGCACATTCCAACAAACTGTATAGTTGAGGATCGCAATACTGTAAACATCGTACTGTAGAGCCAGAGCCATCTGCTGAGTATGGGTTCATGCGCCTGAAAGTAACACACCGACTGCGTGGCCACAACTGAATTTGACGACGACGTTTACACATATTCTCAAAGTTGAGGGGGGACTTAACTGCCTTCTATTCACAACTCCGCCTCGCCCCGCTGTCAATGCCAACGTGCTCGTTGCATCCCTCTGTTGACGTCGGTGAGCGTTCAGCGTCAAAATAAGGATGCTTCATCGAGCACTGCAACTGCACGAACAATTTGCTCTTAATTCGCCGCGCCGCGAACAGTCAGTGAGTCCGTGCGCGCTTCCGTTGCGTCAAAACAGCCGACTAAAAAGCTGTCTATTCCCGCAACTCGCTTTTCTGCAGTGGCTAAAGGCCCCTGTGGAGGCCTTCGGCGGACTTTACAGTCCCATCCAGCATGTCGTACTACTCACCTGCAAATTGGGAGCGCCGTATATACCAAAAATATCATCTTGTTCTTGCCAAACATAGTGGACTTCGCACGCGAAAGATAGGAGATGTATGACATCTGAGACGACTGCAAGCATGCCTAGTTTAGGCGGCCCCTTCAACTATGCAGTGCGCGGTCATCATGTGCTTAAATAACGTAAGGTATCTTCTGTATTAATCAAGTCTGCCGAGGCTATATCGACTCCGTGATTCTTGGGCTGCATAGCTGGCTCCAGGCACTAACGCACTTGCTGCGGCAGCACAAGAGTGGGACGGCAAGCTTTTCCATTCCATGAAAACTAGGTACAAACATCTATGCAGCCTTTTAACAGGAAAAGATAACGCCTAAAAAACGGGACGCAGGTCCTGGGTCTGGGAGCGTCGTCATCCTACTCACGATTTACCGGCGCACAACGCCACACAAGCGCCCTGTCGATAATCTCCCCAAACATTCGTCGGCGGATTCAAAGCCTGCAGATCAACCCAGCATCCGCCGCTATGGGAGATGAACTATGCAGAGGCCACAGGTACCTCCCACCCTGCGCCGTGCACCATAGTTTTCCTCTCCGGCGACAAACCAGAGCACAGCAAGGGGGCAAACACAGTTCGTCGTTGTTCAGTTACAGCATCGTGTGGGCGTGTGTCTGCCCACTCTGTATTTGTTGGTCGATGCTCTGCGCCACGGAAGCAATCACCTGGCCTCTGGTTCGCTGTACAATCCCCGCATATCTAACCGTCCTCTTCCATGCGCCAAACGGTTTGTACACAAGCTGAAGACACTAAAGTGCAAGACTCACTAAGCTCTAGCCTTTACCTCGGCTTGCTATTGCCCACAAGGCTTCTCTATTGTTTGGACCAGTGGCCACCTGTTCGGCAAGAATGGAACCGTCAGGTAGGCCACTTCAACATGCCACATATCCCAAACAAGCCTGTATTTACTGCTCGTCCTGCTCGAGAAACCAATGCTTAACATCGTCATTGGTGCTCTTCACAAATAACAAGGGGCGCACGCTGGCTAAGAGACTCGTGCCTCCCAGAACTACCGGAAGCTGTGTGGTTTTGATGCACATCAGTGTACGACTTCCAGCATCAGCCACTCGCTCAGAATCGCAGGCAGGTAAGAAGCAGAGGGTTGCTTTTGAGTACGCAGAGACAATTTCCACATGCATCAATGCCTATCCTGTGAGCAGGAAAATTGACATGGAAATAGGAGGCGTACAATGGAGTCTTGTGTCCCTACGAAAGCTTGTGCTGAGATCTACGACAAACTTAAAGGATACATAAATAGGTGCAAGAAGTCTTCTCCCAGGGCAATCCTGTTTCCTCATGCCCCCCCCCAAGTTATAGGCACCCCAATATCGTATTCTGTGGCCCATCTCATCCTTCCCGAATTCCTCGCAATTAGCAACCGAGATGCGTTGAGGCGGCACGCTGCCGCGTCTGATAGCACGATGACTTTCAGTAGCGTGCAAAGATGAATCTCGTAGAACATATGAGCACTTGCGTGGCCCTACAGCGTCTTTATGACGGCACGGGAGCAACCTGGCTTTGTGTGCATCATTCTAGAAACCAACGCACGTCCTGAGTGGTTAACTAGAGTAAACAGGATGACAAATGCACGAACACGTCCGACCGAGATCTGGCACATCCCCTACCAGTTAACGACTCATCATCGCCGGGCCGGAAACGCACGCATTCGCAAAAAATCCCACCTTAGCTTCGGCTGGTGGAGTTACTGCCAAATGCAAATATTTCAGTTCCTTTAGTGGTACAGCCGCTCACCAGCAATCTAACGTGCACGTGGGCATACGATGAGCGGCAAGTGGCGTTGCCGAAGCTCCTCATGCCGTTTGCTCCCCGAATGTGCGCAAGGCTGCTAGTGCGTCTATGTGGAGCATCTACGGCACAACGCTGCACGCCATTCTACTAAAGTGGCGCAGCTAGCTGCCGCATGCATGCGGACCACTGAGACTGCCTGTTTAGTGCTGTATTCTCTTCTAGGAACCCAGCGCACCAGCTGTATAGTATCCTTGCACGCAGGGCAGCAAATAGTGGAGCTCGTTTGCAGCCCCTGCGTAGGTAACTGCAACATAGTGGGCGGTATCATTGTTTCCTGCCGGGCCTGCATAGCTTCTGCGTGCAGACGTTGTCATCTGTCCAACGCCCTCGCCAGGACGTACCTACGGCAGAGATGGCAGACAAATACAGGTTCCTGGTGCCTTGCAGAACCTCGGCAACTCTTGTGTATTCGCAGCTTGCTGTCTGCAAGCACGTATCACGCAGATGTCAGCAACTGACATGCTGCTCATACGTGTTCGCTGCATGATTTGCAAGAAACGCATTGTGCTTGCTCAAAGTTGTGTCGAACAAGGCGGCAGTAGGAGGTTTAGGCAGCACCTCAATACCACCAGGTAGAAACTTGGACCCTGCAATTCATAAGTGCACTCGCTAACTCGTAAACGTAACATAGCATTGAAGGAACGGCATCGCAATACACGCAACGCCTGCAACATGCACATTCTACAAACGTTCCACGAAACTACCGTCGATCGGACAAGAGGCCCTGCCCTTTGCTCGCAGAAGGTCACACTTGAGCTTGTCATGCACAGTGACAAAGGTGATCACATTCCTACCCAAAGGAATGCTTAGATGCTTTAGACGGAAAGCATTGAACACCCTGCCATAACAAGAACAGGGCGCATATCTGCCCACTCAATGGATGTGAGCGCTCTTTGCTGCCGGCCACCGCTTCCGTCAGTAGAGTCCTCCAGCTGCTCGTCCGCCAACCAATAAAGGAGAACCACAATAAGAGTTGTCGCATAGCCTGCATCAAAGCGTCTGTTGCATGCGCTTAGCGCATCGCTAGATAGTGCTAGAGCATGCGCATCCTGCAAACAAGCAGGTTAACCGACCTACAAGG
>CAJFCZ010000598.1:0-10247 GCA_904066245.1 Eimeria sp. OTU-Y | reverse complement strand
ATATATATATATACATGCAGCGAAAAAGGTGCCAGCAACTACGCGGGAGTTTTTATCGAAGCAATAACTGGCGTTGAAGGCCCAACTGGTTGTGTACGACAAGTGTTGTTTGGCAGAAACAACGAATAAGAAGAGCCGGGCAGAGGCCAACGACGCCACCAACCTGAAGGGTCTAAATCCGCGGTGCGCTACTCTGGAAGGAAGCCAGCACTCATGGAGCATAGGAACGCTTCGTCTTTACCAAATTTACTTGTGCTGCCTTGCCTTCCCACAAGATGCAGCCTATCAATGTGTCGCTGATTCCCATCCAAGCACGCCTGCAGAGTTGCTCGTAGCACGTTTCCTAGCGTACCACAGGCCGCGTTGGCTCATTTGCGTTACGCTTCGCTTACCTCTTGAACGCTTTTGTTTCTTGATCATCTGCCAACAACACTACAGGAGACAAGTGGGTGGCGCTGTATGATCGTGTAGTGGGTACCAAGCTTGCTTGCTTGCTTCACTCGCCCTAGTTGAAAATGTTGCCATTATTTGCCGGCAAGCCAGCGGAACGTGCGTTTATGAGCATTGTGGGCCTATGCAGTTTGCGTAAGTGCGGTTGCTGGCGAGGTTTTGCGAAGCCTCTTTGACGTTGCGATCGAACGGTATTTCGGCAAGGAAGTATGCCCTGAGTAGCAAACTCAACGCCAAGCCGAATGTCTGGGTACTACTGCTTTGTAGGTTGCGGGATGGCAGAGATTAATGCATGCATGCACTCGCGCACGTTTATGGAGGTGCAGCATGAGAAGGCAGCCGGAACTCGGTCTACCTTAATCGTCTTCTATTTTTGTGTCTACTACTACTACTGCGGGCTGTTGGGTCGCTGCGATCTGCACTCACCAAACAGAGCATAGCAGTAAAAACGGAGTGAGTAGAGTAGTGCCAAAAAACACATTCAGCGCAGCACATAGTAGGACACAGCAGGAACGGCGCGGAAATTTGTGCCACGCAGTTAGTTGTGTAGACGGCAAATCAGATTATGTGTGATGTATTTGTTTTGCGAGGTAGGAGAGTCGATAAGGGTGACAGCAGGCTGATGGCGCGTCCCGAACGATCCCTGCTAGTAACCATGACGCTTGCGTGAAAGAAGGCGGAACCGCTGGCTCGTGTGGCCATGAGCAGCAGCGAATGGCGTGCCATGCCCACATGAATTGTGTAGGTGCGTGTGGGGCTTGCACGACAGAATACAGGATGGGAAGACCATTGTGCTGGCGTTGATTAACACAAACGAACATGCAACCCATAGGGCAGGTGGGTCGTTTGGCCTGTCGAGACCAATCGACATGTTTTGGGTTCGGGGTAGGTGCAATTTATCAATGCGCCACTGATACTCCTTCGAACTAGTGATACCGAATCAGGATATTGGTAGGCAAGCCAGGTTATGTATGATGGTATTTGTATTGTGCAGAAGGAGAGTCGATAAGGGTGGCGGCAGGCTGCTGGCATCGCCCGAACGATCCCTGCTAGTAACCATGGCGCTTGCGCGGAAGAAGGCGGAACCTCTAGTTCGTTGCGTGGCCATGAGGCAACCTAAAAAGGGGCGGAACCCATAGTTCCGGCGGGTGTTTCTGATTTGGCAACATTAGGTAGGCTGTTTTGCGTTTGGAGTATCTGAGTGTTTTATTGGTTGTTTAAGCTACTAGCTGCTTCGCTTTGCATATGGTATTATGCTTAGTGGTGTTTTGCTGGCCCTTGTTGGAAGCCAGCTCTGGCTGCAAATTCGGGGCTTGATGGGGAGCGTAGCGACCTGCATGCGTGCGCATTGTGGGTTTCTGGCGTTTCGGTGCTCATGCATTTAGCTTCACAAGGATATTAAAGATGTACGTAGTGGAGGATATGGATGTTTTCTCTGTCGTTGGGACCACTCGCTGTTTTGGATAGAAAGTGTGCACGTAATAGGGGTGCATATTTGCAGAGGTGCGTATTTGCGGTACGCAAAGCGTTCAGCAGCTAGACGAACTCGTAACCGGTCTGGAGCAAGCAGACGGAAGTTGTCCTATTTGGGCCGTTGTTGGATATGTTTTGGTTTCAGCTTGTATGAGAAAAGACACACATGCATATCTGCGAGCGTGCACGACTATGAAGTTGCAGTGTGTGAAGAATTGGGGACGCATTGTGTTTTACTTGCGTTTGTCCTTTGCGTCTAGTGCTGGGGGGCGTTTTGGAGCAGTGCTGTTAGTTGACGAGATCGCGCAGGACACTGCAACCGACCTGAGTGAACTGGTGGCATAGTGCGCGTGCACAGCACTGCGCGGTAGGGGGCAGCAGCGAAATGGTGGTGATTGGTATCAAGCGTTGAGTGGTGTTTGGCGCAAGTTGCCGGCTTGCATGATGATACTGCTTGGGCGGATAACAAAAACATGTGCAAGCCCTGTTCGAATGCGCACGGCAATTGCACAAACGGGGGAAAAACTAGCTGAGCAAGCGGATATTTTCGGTTCGGCAAGATCAATCAAGTGGGTCCCCTGTGCTTGGATTAGGTGCACATTGAGAATGTGCCACAGACATCTTCTCGTGCTAGCTATCTCGCGGCAGGGTTTTCGTAGTGCCTTTCTATAATCGGCAAGGGCGAACCTAATCCCGGTTTCCCAGGTTCCCGCATGCGAGTTACCTTCTCCCTCTAGATTTTCTATTCTTGCTTGTCTTTCAACAACACGCGTTTCGATAGGTACTTTTATTACGGCCACCTGCATCATCCTGCAATTGATTTGCACGTAGGCGTGATTTGTACGGCGTTGTTGAAATCAACTTTGCTTGGCGGAACGCATGCACCTAGTATTTGGTAAGTATCAAGGGGCAACGCACTCGTGAGCATAGTGGGGATATGCAGTTCGCTCAAGCCCATTGGCGACCTGGGTTGTCCGCAGCTTCTTCTGGTGTCCGATCCAGCAAGTACGCCCCTGCATGTGCACGAAACGTTTACGGATATTGCTATGTTTAAGGCTGTCTGGTGGCAACTATTAATGTTTATCTGCATTCGTGCAGATTCATTAAGCAGCCGTGCCAGGAAACACAGGGACGTGTTTTGTTCTTCTTATGCTGCTTTGCGGTTTCGGAGCGCTTCCACTTGGGCGTACAAGACGAAGTGCGATATCGAAAGCAATCTCAGTAAACTGGTAACGCAGTATTCGTGCAGTGCAATATCCAGCAGCAGGGATTACACGATGGTTTCTGCCAGACGTTTTGTAGTATTGACCGCGAACTCTGATATGTATGGTGGCAACTGTTCTACGGAAGACAGGAACACGATAGGGCAGGCTACTGCCGAGAGAGCGGCCAAAATGAATTGCGTGAACATGGGTTGAATTTGCGCAAAAAACGCGGAAAACGGAACACGTGGCTGGTTGCGTAGCTATTGGAGAGGAATCCTTAATGGAGGCGGGCGGCTTTGTTTCAGCGAGGCTACATAAGCTGTTTTGGGGTCTGAGTGCGTACAATTTGTGAAAGTGTTGCTGTGCTGCCTTAGAGCATTCTCGCCTCAGGAGATCAGTAAATCCCTCCCAGAGCCGTCAGGCAAACACGGTGCCTTGGTCAGCGTGCAGGATGCACCTTGTTCATCCCGAAAATTTCGGACTGTCGGTAGGCTTCCAACAAGAAGCGACTGGAAAACGACTAGACGTTTCAGCTGCATTGTCCTGCACTTGTATTTCGCGTTCGCTTTGTTCGCACGTCGTGCACGCCAAGGCTCAAACCAGTTTCATCTGCTGGCCAGAGTACACGTAGGTTTTAACGGAAACTCAGGGGACGTGGACCTGGAATTCGCCTGCTCGTGCTAACGGCCGCAAGGTGTCGAAGCCTTCCCTTGCCTTATGATCGCGCGCACGTTTGGCCAGGAAGTATGCCTTCAGCCCCTGGCGCGTCTGCTCGTCGATGTGATGTGTCCTTCTAGGTTTCAAGCTGCATTGTGGCAGGCATCGGCAAAAATTATATGCATGCGATCCCATTTGTGAACTTCTGCGCGAGGAGAGGTGGGAGCCAACTATGCTTTAACCGTGATTTCCTTTGTTATCTGCGTGTTCAGGCAGCGGAGCTGCAATGTGCGTGTGCGAAAGGTCAAAAACATTGCAAACGGTCTCAGTGAAGTGGTCATTCAGTGTATACGCAGCTGAGGGCGTGGTAGGAGGTAGAAACGAGTACACCGTGGTTTGTATCGAAAGATTAGTAGTATTGCCCGCAAGGTTGGTTGTGTACAGTACTATATGCCCTGTGAAGAAGGGGACTGGCTGAGGGTGGACAGCGGCCGAGGGCGACACAGACACGAGTTGTGTACTGGTGGCCCTTGCGCGAAGAACCGTGGGACCGTGTAGTTCATTGTGTATCGGCGGGGAGGCAAAAGGGGGTGGAACCCATTGTACAGGTACGTTTCCAGCGCCGCCCTGCTTTGTGTCGGAGCACAAGAAGTTTTTTAATGGGGCGCTGATTTCCGTTTGAGCTAGACACCTCTAGGCAACGTCGCCACAGCATCCAAACACAGTTGGCAGAGGGGAACGGGGAAGCAGGCCTTCTGTGTGCACGAGAGATGCCCCAAGTACGTCTCGACCACTTTCACTCCCTGTTGCTTGGACCAAAGTCGATTGTAGAAGCATTCTGTATTGTCTATGCTGTTTTGGGTTTCTTTTGTTATTTCTAACTATTTCTAACAATGTGCCGAAGTATTCTCGTGAGTTGCAACTGCGCGCTGGTTTGGCTAGAATGTATGCTCCTAGTTTAGAAGAAAGCTCATCGGCACGCGCACAATATGGGACCTGCTACGTTACAGGCTGTTTGATCACAATCACTATCGTAATGAATAGAGGAGAGCGGGACACGTGGCTCCTCATTTCATGTGTGTCATATATCTTACACGCCTAGTACGTCTGCGAGTTTCGTTAGTCTTCCAAAGCAAAGCGATTCGACAAGGAAACCTCAGAGATCCAGCTGCATCGCTTTGCTGTTGATGCTTATTTTATTTTTTGTTCGCAAGCCCCCATTTAAATCATTTACACCTGCAGTATCCGGAGGCGGGATTGAAGGAGCGCATATGCGAGCACCGTGGAACTTTGCCATTTGTGTGCGTGTTTTCACGCCCTCTGTGTGCCGAGGCTTTTTGTGCGTTGCGATGGCTTTTTCTTTGTACCAGGAAGTATGCGCATAGTGCCAAACTCATGTGTGCACGTATGATATGGGCCAGGCTACGTTTTAGGCAGTCTGATGGCAGGCACATGTGCATATGTGCATATGTGTTGATAAATGCAGTTACAGCTCCGGTGTAGCCGTGTTCGTCTGTACTATCTATTGTGCTGGGGTCTTCCGGCACGTCGGCATGCGTCTATGAGCGAAAATACGGCATTACACCTGTTAGCAGTTAACTGGTGGTGCAGCCCATGTGCAGCGCAGTACATGGTGGGAGGCAGCACGTACTGCGCGGTGAATTTGCCAGGCGTTCAGCAGTATTGACACCCAGCCCGAGGTGTATGGTGGTAGTTGTTGTGTAGTTGTTTTGCGGGGGAAGTGAACAGCAGGCGGACAGCCGGAGAGACAGCCACCAACACGAATTTTGTTGTGCTTGAGCGATGTAAGGTGGAGAGGGTAGTTCATTGTGCTGCTATTAGGGGAGCCAACGCGGAAAGGAAGCGGTAGTGCGGACGGGTGGCTCTTGCCTGGAGCGACTAGTTGAGCTGGTTTGGGTTCAGGATAGGTGTGATTTGTAAATGTGTGATTGATATTCATTCGACTTAGCTTTCTCGCACTTGGGTGTTCGTAACACGCTTCCATAAACACCAGAGGCGAACGTGGTACAAGGCACCTGACTTCGTTCGCGGTGTTTAGGTTGCTCTTTTTGACCATTTGCCGTACTTGTTGGTCTCCCAGCAAACAACCAACAGGTAAAGATAAGACATGCAGAAAGCTGCTGTTTTTCGCGTTTAGTATTGAGCTTTCCCCCGGTTCTCATACCATGGATAGATCCAGTTCCGTCTGCCGCTAGGGGTAAACGCTATTACTACTACTTTCCTCGGAGCAATTGTGGTCTCATGCTTGAGGTTTGAGGGACTAGGCACTTCGTGCCCAAGGTGACGATCTTTCTGTGGCGAAGCCTTCTGTGACGTAGCATTCACACGCTCTCCTGACCAGCAAGTATGCACATAATTATGAGACAGTTGCGAAGGCGCTGAGCGTTTAGCACCGGAAGCGCTTTGTGTAGAGCCTGAAGCACGCGGAGCAGAGTCATGTTCTTCCCACAACATTGGGTTATTTGCGTTGAGGTTGCCTGATGACAGGCAGGGTGTATATGTGGATAGGTGGTGATTTATGATGTTGCAGTGCACAAAGGAATGGGAGCTCGCTTTGCTTTAATCTTGCTCGCCTTTGTTGTCCACTGGGTCAGGGTGTTTGGTTGCGGCGACGCCCATTTCCGAGGTAGGGTGTGACAATGCAAATGACTTGAGTCGGCTGGTGCCTCAGTGTATCTGCGACGCAATATGTGGCCGGAGGCAGCAGCCCCTACAAGGTAATTTGCGATAAATCTTTGGTAGCGTTGAGGGCCATCCCAGTTGTGCATGATGGTAGGTGTTCTGGGGAAGACGGAAACGGTTTGGGACGGGTCACAGCTGGGGATGCGACTAAGACGGTTTATGTAAATATTGGTGGCGCTTGCACGGAGGACGCAAAACCGCAATCTCATTGTGTCGCTATTGAGGAGGACGCAAGAAAAGGGAACCTGTTGTGCGAGGAGGTGGTTCTGATGTGGCGCGGAATTGTCATGATGTTTTTGGTCGGAGTGAGTGCACCTTATGAGAACTTGGCAATTATTTTTTGGATTTAGGTGTCGCGTATCAGGAGGATTGCAGCACCTCCAAATGGTGGTCAGAGGCAGACGTTTTACAGGACAACCATGTTGTGCTCGAGGTATATCTTCTTCGTCTTGAAAATTTTGAATCTTCGCTGGTCTTCCAACAAGAAGCGATTCGACAAGGACTTCCCATGTAACCCGTCGCACCAATGCGCAGTTGGTATTAGGCGTGCGCCTGCTTCCTTAGCCATGGTATAATTCAGGCCTGTCTGAAGGCCGCTGTATCTGTGAACATCCTGGAGTTGTGGAGCTGGCGTGCAAGTATTTATGGCCGTAACGTGGCAACGCCACCTCCGTATTACGGCCTGGCCGTATTTCGACCAGCAAGTACGCACATAATAAAGAGTCTGGCTTTTGGAGATGCGGTCTGCTGAGCAAAGAGAATTGCTTTTATCTACTCCGAAGTACCCATTTCATTCTCTGTACGGCGACATGTACTGTTACGTTGCAGCTTGTACGATAGCAGACACTGAGTTGCATCGGCATGTGAGCAGCTCCGTGATGCTGCAGTGTGAAAAAGGTATGAGCGCGTTTTGTTTAAAGTGCGTGTTTTTCCGTGTCATCTACTGTGGCGAATGACTTGGCGTTGCGTGACGCGTTTGGCAGACAGCGCGTGGCGTTGCGCCCGTTCGCCGTGAATCGGTGACGCAACATGTGCACAGCACAATACGTGGAAGGAGGTGCTAGCAACTACGCGATGATGTGCGTCAAGTATTCAGCTGCATTGACTACCAGCCGTGCAACCTGTGGTATTGTCGGCAGTGCTGAGAGAGGATATAACAGCAAGGAAGCCTAGGGGAAGTTCTCGGTCAACACAAAGTGCGTATAGACTTATGGCAAGTGCATGAAGGAACGTGCAACCGCCAGCTGGTCTTTTAGCTGTTGGGCTACACACACGAAACCGAAACCCGTTGCGCAGGTGGATGGTTCTGGTTTGGCTGCATTACTTCTGCTGCTCTAGCTGTTTTTGGTTCCCAGTGAGTAAACTGTTTATGAATGTGTCATTGATGGCCACTCAAGGTATTGCTCACAGCTAGGTATTCGCAGCAAATGTTCATGGTCATCAGAGACGAATGTGGTACGGAGCATCTACGTCACCATGCGTGCTTTACCTTCTGCGCCTCGAACATTTTCGATTCTCTTTGGTGACCCAACATAGGGTGATTCAGCAGAGACGGCTCTTGCAGCCAGCTGCGTAGTATTCCAGTCGGTTTCAAGCCTACGCCTACTTCGGTTTCCCTGGTTGTATTGAGGTTTGTATGCCTAGAAGGCTATACACAGTGCATAGCGGAGAGCTGGGGTTTGCTTGCGTGAGCATTGTGATGTCTTTCCTTCTGCATGTGCGGTGACGCGCCGTCTGTGGCGAAGCCTTCTGTGACGTAGCATTCACACCCTCTCCTGACCAGCAAGTATGCACGTAATTATGAGACAGTTGCGAAGGCGCGGCGCGTTTAGCACCGGAAGCGCTTTGTGTAGAGCCTGAAGCACGCGGAGCAGAGTCATGTTCTTTCCACAACATTGGGTTATTTGCGTTGAGGTTGCCTGATGACAGGCAGGGTGTATATGTGGATGGGTGGTGATTTATGATGTTGCAGTGCACAAAGGAATGGGAGCTCGCTTTGCTTTAATCGTGCTCGCCTTTGTTGTCCACTGGATCAGGGTGTTTGGTTGCGGCGACGCCCATTTCCGAGGTAGGGTGTGACAATGCAAATGACTTGAGTCGGCTGGTGCCTCAGTGTATCTGCGACGCAATACGTGGCCGGAGGCAGCAGCCCCTACAAGGTAATTTGCGATAAATCTTTGGTAGCGTTGAGGGCCATCCCAGTTGTGCATGATGGTAGGTGTTCTGGGGAAGACGGAAACGATTTGGGACGGGCCACAGCCGGGGATGCGACTAAGACGGTTTATGTAAATATTGGTGGCGCTTGCACGGCAAGCTCATTGTGCCGTGATTGAAGAGGACAATATACTACAGCGGAGGCCGCCGTCGGGGGATATGCCTCTGGCTCGCCGGGATCGGTTAAGCTGCTTTAGGTTCTTAGTACCTGCAACGTTTAGGTTAATGCCGCTGATAGTCTTTCGTGCTGGCATTTTCCGGCAGTGTGTTCGTAGAAACGTTCCAGCGTGAGCAGAGGCGAATGTGGTGTGGGCCACCTAAGTTCGCGTGCATACTTCATACCTACTCTGTCTAGGAAGTTTCCAATTATCTCCGTCATTCAGCAAGAAAGGTTTCGTCATGGACTGCCGCCAGCTGCGTCCTTTTGTTTTTCTTTTCTGCTTGAAATGAGGTCGGCCTGCCTGTAGGTGTATACGCAGTGCTGTGGACATGCATGTGTGAGCACCGCAGGCTTATATGTGTGGGTGTATTTTCCCCTTGTGTGGCGAAGCCTTCTCTGGCTTTGCATTCGCGCGCTGTTTTGGCCAGGACGTATGGGCACAATGGGTAGCCAGCGTTACAAACTTCCGAAATGCTCGGTAGCCACGGCCATATTCTTGCCACAGCCTTGGGTCATTTACATTTCAGACTGTCTGATGACAGGCGCGATGCATATGTGCATGCGTGCCGACTAACCATGTTGCATTGCGCGAAGAAGGTAGAGCGTCTAAAAGCTGATGATGTTTGCAAGAGAGAAGACGGAACCACCAGCACACTGTATCGCTATTGACGGCACAGCAAAAGGGAACCCGTTATGCGGGCAGATGGTTCTGGTATGGTATGAATGACCATGATGGGTTTTGCAAGAGTAAGTGCAATTTACGAATTTGCTGTTGAAAGGATTTCGCGATAGCCTTCCCGCATCAATGGGTTCGTAACAGCTTTTCATAATAACCGGAGTGCAAGACCATTAAGTTGACTTGCATGGCTTACCGTCTTCGTCTTCAATATTTGTGGTTCTGACTGATCTTCCAACAGGAAACGACTCGGCAAGGACTCCCCATGCAGTCCAAGGAGTCGATTCGCAGTTATTATTGTACTTGCCCTTAGGATTGCTTGGTCGGTTTGGAATGTGCTCTGTATCCGAATACGGGTTTACGGAATACTTGTCGGAGAACCAGGAGACCGAATGCCCGCTGTGTGGAGGTGCCTTCCCTGTCAGTACGACCGAGCACTGTTCTGGCCAGAGAGTATGAACGTGCTTGAACGCCGGCGTTGCTGGGATGCGATGCGTTGAGCAAGAAAAACGGTTTTTATATGTCCTGAAGAACCCGCATCACATTCATTTTGTCGGTGCGCTCAGGGGTACTCTTAACTTTCAGCTTGTACGATAGCAGACATTAACGTATATGCGCATGCGAGTATATTTGTATAGGTGCAGTGTGATACGGGAATTCATCATTCTTTAATCGCGCCCTCCTTTTGTATCTACTGTGGCGGGGTATC
>CAJFCZ010000597.1:0-10257 GCA_904066245.1 Eimeria sp. OTU-Y | reverse complement strand
CAGATATGTATTCCACTACATTGTCTGCGATGGACTCACATTTTTAACTATGGCCGATGATAGCGCAGGATTTGCGCTCCCATTCGAATTCTTAGAGGCTGTTAAAAAACAGTAAGATGCTGTTCTTGCTGCTGCTGCTGCTGCTGCTGCTGCTGCTGCTGCTGCTGCTGCTGCTGCTGCTGCTGCTGCGTTCGCTTCCCCGCCCTTTCTTGTCATAACGTGTCAAAAGGGAGTGCTGCTGCTTGTGTGCTGCGGTTGCTGCTGCTGCTGCTGCTGCAGATTTCTCCCACAGTACCGTAACGAAGCCATGTCCGGCATTGCGTTGTCTCTACAGGGCAGCTTCGAGACTACCCTTAAAACCATGCTTGTGAGGGTTTAGCTGGTGGATCTAGGGTTTAGGGTTTAGGGTTTAGGGGTGGGGTTCCGTTGCTCAAGACGTTGGGCTAACGGGTTGTGGTTTAGGGTTTACGGCATAGGGTTTAGGGTTTTTAGGGTTTAGGGTTTAGCTTGAGGTTTGCCTGCAGGATTCATTCAACTCCCACCAAACTCTTGATGACTTCAGACAAATACGCACTCAGATCGACGGCATTCAATCCGTGATGATTGACAGCATCGGTAGGGTTTAGGGCTGAGGCAAGGGGTTTTACGCTTAGTTCTTGCAGCTTGGGGTTTAGGGTTTAGGGTTTAGGGTTTAGGGCTTGGGTCAAGGGTGAGTGGTGTGGGCTGTGCAGACAAGATTCTTCAGCGCGGAGAGAGAATAGATTTGCTGGTAGATCAGTCAGAGCAGCTAAATCAAGAAGCTGTAACTTTCCGACGGCAGGTGAGCTGAGGGTTTAGTTAGGGTTTGTGGTTAGGGTTTGGGGGGGCTGTGGCCCGTTTTCAAGCGCCCGCGTGGTCGTCGAAACGTGAGCTCGCCAGGGGGCCTTGAGGGTTTAGGGTTTAGGGTTTAGGGTTTAGAGTCCTTTTTACGCAGGCCCGTCGCTTGAAGAATGCGCTTTGGTGGCGTAACGCGAGAATCATTGCTATGATCGTCGGCATTATCTCTGTACGTCTGCAGCTCTGTAGAGATTAGGGTTTAGGGTTTATACTTCAAACTATTCAGCTACGAGTAAAGGTTTTGCTGGGGCCTGAAGGGTGGGTGTTTCATTGTGTATGTCCTTGCTGCTTAGATGCTCTGCATTATCATTGGGATGATATCCTGTGGAGGGGTTACCTTCCCTTCCTGTAGAGGTTAAAAAATGTATTCAGCGGCAAACCCTAAACCCTAAAACCCTAAACCCTCCCAAACCCCACGTCACCAATTTCGTCATGTTTACAGCGTGGGTACAAGAGATCGTCTTACTGCAGCACTGCAAGGCGCTGCTGCTTCAAAGCACGCAGCTGCTGCCTGGGCGACAGATGCCGTTGCTGCTGCTTCTTTCCGTTTTTGTTTATTTTGATTTGCGGGCTCCCACGACTTCTATGTAGACAGACTGTAACGCATCAGCGCAGCAGCGGCATCACCAGCGGGAAAAGCGGCAACAGAACGGCCGGTCAAATGCAGCGGTAGCATCAGCTGCATCAGCAGCATCAACAGATGTGGGCTGCTGCAGCAGCAGCAGATATTTACACAAATTTGCAGCTTCATTGGTGGGTATTGCCTTATGAAGCACCCGTCGCACCAACTACAGTTTATTATGCTGGGGCACCAACCGCTTCGGCTGGTACCAGCATTAACTGTACCAGGAGCAACTTCTCCAGCAGCAGCAGCAGCAGCAGCAGCAGCTTATGCAGTAGCAACAGCACTTGCAGCAGCAGCAGCTTCTGGAATACGTGGGTGATTTGAAATTCATGGCAAACGGCCGTTTTCTGTGTGAAGCTCGTTTTTGCTTGCTACCCGATGTGTATCTGCCTAAGGGCCTCTTTCATAGGCCCCATCTCCTCCTATTGGAGGCTTGCCAACTCGCTACTTTTTGAACCTGCCAATATTATTGTGTTTGTAAGCACAACCTTAAGCAGCGTTTGCAGCTACCGGCTTTGAACTTATGCAGGAACTAGTGTGCATCTTTATCCACCCTCACTAGGGCAAGCAAGGCAGTACTAATAGAAGGAAGCAGAAATAGAAGAGAGCACGGCAGTATCATTAGAGAGCTAAACGGAAGTGCAACTGGCGTATTTCCCGCAGCTCTATTGGGAGGAAATGAATACTGACAACAACAGCCATAGTATTATCAGTAGCGAAAGACAAGCAACTAATACTAGCGTGAGCAAGACAGTACTATTAATGAAGACGGTAGCATGGCATCTCCATCGAAGATAACTAAGCAAAAGTGTAAGAGCAGTATTGTAGAAATAGAAAAAGCGTACGGGGTGCGGGGTTCGAACCCGCGACCTTCTGCGTGTAAAGCAGACGTGATAACCACTACACCAACCCCGCTGCGTCAGCCTATCGATGTTACTTCTACCAAGTGTATATGGTGTAACAAATCCAATATAATTCAAATTTATTATTTAAATTTTGATTTCAGCTGCTAGATCCGTATGGATATTGATATATTAAAGGGTTGAAGGGCTTTTGAAGTGATGTTTGTGCTGTCGAGTGTCGAACTCACGCAAGAGGCTAGTATTCGGATTCCACAGTTAGTATTCCACATCTAAATACTGAAATAAGTGTTTCCATGGATATTATACTCTGCAATAAATGGTTCTCTCTTGATCTGATTCTGTAACACACGGCTGGACATTAGACAGGGCAATGTTGTGTAGTGTCTGCTCATGGTGGTGGAACTGCGGGGCATAATAGAGAGGTCGCTGAGCAGCTCCGTATGGGATAGAATAACATGAAATACTAATTATTACGAATTAAAATGTTAATTAATCAATGTTATCGACAAATCTTGGTGTGGGCCGTAAGCTTGCAGCCAACGGCGGAACCACCTACGACTCAAGCGGAATAGACTATGCCCAGGAAGTGATTTTCTCTACTATTTTACCCCTCCCATGCAATGAAACAAAGTCAGAAACTGAAGCTTCAAACATTAGCAGTGACTGTTCAGTGATCCGCCTTGCTGGTGACTGCGGCGTAAAGCGCAACTTGCAGTGTAGAGAGCCTTTTAACCCACTTTAAACTAGGCCAGAAACAAACACAGAAGCAGCAGCAGACGAAAACAGCAAGGCCATACACACTCACAAAAGGCCACTACTGGGTTGCAGCCATACTGCATCAGGGCCTGTTAGACGTTGGCGGAATAACACCTAGTCATTGCCCTTCAAATTAAGAGAACAGCAGTTGTCGGCAGTTGATTGCAATGCTCATGCATATACAATGAGGGATCCCTGGAATGTTTGAATGCTTTTGCTTTTCGTCTCCTTTATGTGCATTATGCACTCAGCGGCAACGAAGCAAACTTACCCGGTTTTGCTTGTTCTCTCTCTACCCGTTTCAACTGGTTTACTACTAGGTTGTTCCTGAAAGAAGCACAGCCTAGGGTTCTAAACACTGCATTGCCCGTGAAACAACATGTGAACTAAATACCAATCCAATCAAGGGGTCTGCCAAGTAAACGAAACCAGAGAGATACAGAAAAAGGCAAGGAGGCCGTTGAAGCAGTACAGGGTAAAGAAGCAGCTTGGCTGATGATAATAGCCAAAAAAAACAGAGACGAGCGGACAAAGCAAGTGACCATTCGCTTAAGATATAAATGAGGTGCAAAGTTCGAAAGAAAAAAGTTAGCTTCCACAGCCAGCCGCTTTGGAAGCAGCAATGAAGAGGAATGGGGGAGAAACAATAAACAATCACTAACCCTTTTTGTTTTTTCTACGAATCTCTGTCATGAATAAAAAGTTGAACACCCCATTCGCGTTTACTATTTTATTAGTAAATGTTCCAAAGGTCTTGTGTTTTTTGTATGCCATTTGCTGTGGCCACCTTGTAGATTCTGTATTCACTCTGGCGTTTCTGCAGGGTTTGTGCTGCTGTTGCTGCTGATAAGGAACAACGCTACTTCTATAGTGTTACTCTGCTTTGCTGCAAGCGAAGGTAGCTGGAAGGCCATGCAGAAACCAACTCATATAAGGAAACATGAATATTATAGAAGAAAGAGGCAATACATGACCAGGTCATCAGCAGGCATACCCTTCTTCATGTGTGTTTCCATCAGTTTTCTTTTTAGTTTTAATGATGCATCCCATTCTTTGAAGGTATCTTGTGTTTGTTTCTTCGCCTCTTCCAATGCCACTTCGGCAGACCAGGTGCGTGCAATACGTCTCACCCTTCTCTCGAATTCACGATATGGTGTTATAGGAAACTCAGGATACAATCTCTCAGCCATTTTACCTATAGTAAATGTTTCAAATACTTTTCCAGTGTATGGGATCACATAATTCACCTTCTCGGCTGGGGACATGATCACAGATCCTTTAAAAACACCGAAGAAAGGGGTAAAAGCATAAAGGGCAGATATATTGTGTGCAACCCGTTGGTGTTCTATTGTTAACTGATGAACAAGTTTATCAGCCAACTCCTTATCCACCCTCGGTAAGCGTTCCAACTCTTCTTCAGATACTGAAGGCTCTACCTTCAACAACTCCAAGAACTCCTTCGCCCCCATACCTGATTCAGCTTCTTTATCCAATTCCTCCAGATTCGGAAAGCTGTAGAGCTTCTCATGACCAGGAATGGGTATTGGTACACCAGAATCCCTATTTTCCTGCTGCATTTCTCCCACCTGCTGCAAACGATCTGCAGTTGCCAGACAAACACCCGTAAGCAGCCGCAGATGAAGAGCATATTCCCTCCTTTTACTATCACCCAAATTTTTGTCGGACTCGCACCCTCGCAGTTTTTCAACGTGAGCTCTCAGATTCTCTATATGTTCTTCAAGACGCTGTGTTTCATTATCGGTTATAGAAGGCGTGAAGTATTTCCTGAAGGTTTCCCTTCCTTCTTGATCGGAATTATTCCAAGCTTCCTCCATTTTATTCACGGCTTCTGTGAATTCATGTTCATACTTTTGTATGTATGCGTCTTCCAAATGCAGAAATGGGGTTTCCGTAAGCAATTCAATTCTACGCGAAGCGGGTAGAGCAACCCCTGCAACCCCTGCTAGCAGCATAGCCAGCCCCACTGCAAGGAGTGATATACCCACTTTGAATTTGCTCCCACGGCGCTTTTCAGGGGAAGGCGAGCCATCTTTTGGAGGAACAAGTATTTGGTTTTCTGAATCAGAGAGGCTCCCTTTTTCCGGCTCGCCGCGCTCTTGCAACTCTGCCACCGCAGCAGATGCCTCAGGTATATGGTCCTTCATACTCCACTAGAAGAAGGGTACAAGTATATCAACAGCCACAGGACAGCCTCTTTAGTTTCGGCGTTTCATTGATGCTTCACAGGCGCGAGCCAAATAGCCTCAACTTGGCACTAAGTCTTCTTGTTACATCCCAACGACAGTATAAGGAAAAAAAGAAATGATGCTACTATTCATATACAATAAAATATGGTATATATCTAAAGAAACGCCGCCAATACGCCCCGTTATGCTCTGTCGAGTGAAGTCTCTATGCAGTCGGGGTCGCGCAGGGCTCGAGTCTCTGCAGGCGTAGTCCCGCGGCACTACAATCTGCTGCTTCCGGCACCCCTAGAGAGCTAATAGATGTTAGGATATAACAAAAAGATCATATTGAAGGAAACTAGCTCGATTAGTAGGAGAAACAACACATAATTGGTAGACGTGATCGAAAACCCCCTTAGGGTGGGGCTGGCTAAGCTGTCGGCTCTGCTTAAAGGATGAGCGGCCAGCGCTCAGAGTTATATATTTGTGCTTTTTGATACCTTTAAGGCACATAATAATAGGTTTAAGGTTTTAAACCGATTTTTGTTATCTCTTTTGAGAGTTGCGCTGAGCGCAGCGTAGCAGATACAGGTGTGCATACCCTTAATCGTAGTAGGAACTTCGGGTAGGAGCTGTTCTGTAGTGCATGCGCGCTACAATAGAGAGCATGTGATAGCCTTAGAGGTATAGTTTCTCGAAGGGGAGCAATGAGAAATATAAATACAGTTATATTGGAACTATTTAGATAGAAAAGGGGGTCAAATGTGGTAAAGCTGCTCGTCCACCCTCACGAGGCCTAGCGCTCTACGCTCTACTGAAGCTGGCGCCGTTGCACTGGCTCAGACTCTTTTGGGGGGGAGGCAGTCAGTTCTATTATTCTGGTTTTCCCCCCTAATAATATGGAGTAGAATATGTTTGGGGGAATTAATAGTTGATTAAATGGAACTCTTCGGGATTGGGATTGCGTGAAGCAGACACATAAAGATGCGGTAGCTGCAGGCACACTAAGGTGACATACGTAGTAACAGCGAACTCCACCTGTTCACTACATGTTCACTACAGCAGGACTCGCTCTCTACTCGTGGGGAAACGGGGTTCCCCTGCCCTTCCCTGGCCCTTTGCTAACACAGCATCTCTTACTTCTGATTTTAAATCCAACTGCAATGAAAAAAAAGCGTGTTTTGCTCAGTCTTCTGAGTGTTTCCTATGGTTGTTGGAGCCTTCTATGCAACACTCATACATCGATCATGTCATCGCCGTAGCTTGCAACGCATGAAGTTGGCCCGCGCGTTTCAACTTGAGCGAATTGTGGCTAGTCAGTGCCGAGCAAGTGCATCATAATTGTTTACAGTGGCAGCGCATGCATACAATGATGGATTTGGTAGACTTGCTAGTGGAGGCCCCCTCCAGCAGTAGGAGTTGCACCAAGTTGTAATGCGCATTGTGAGAAGCCTACTCCTCGCTGCCCTATGCCAGTGCGCCGCTCAGCACAGGAATTCTGGCCAGTGGACAGGGGATTAGTTGGCTTTGTGCAACCCTCATCTTAAGAGGTTTAAGAGGTTTGTTGTCCTCTTGACGCTCACAATTGTAGCATTGTCTATGGGAAGTTGGTACCTGTAACGGCGGTCCTTGTTCTTGTCCAGGAACTGTCGTTGCCTTGGATAGAAGTAAAATATTTAAAATTAGTGTTCAGAAAGGTTTCTAGGAGCAGATGACATTCCATCCCGCCCCCCAGGCCCCTATGCACACCCGTCTAAAGGCCTGGGGCCAGTGCGGCTTGAGGGGACCTGAAAAGGGTTGCAACGCACCTTGGAGAAACTTGTACTGCAACGCAGCCCCATATGCAATTACAGCCAACCTTGTTTTTGTTGTATGCACTGGCATTGCAGACTATTGATACGCTTGGCCGTATGTAGGTAGCCTGGTGTAGGCAAGTAGTAGAGCACGCCCTACAAGTTCGGTCAGCGCATTCTGAATCTGCCTCCCACCTCCCCCACAAATAGAGCGTTAGCGTTCAGCGGGAGGCTGACCCGTTCATAGCTCTCCGTTATCTAGTTTATCTAACGATTTCCCCCAATTGTGCACATATCTGCTGTTCCTTGGGTGTTAATTAGATCGATTCTACCAAACACTTGGTGTTCGTAAAGCCACGAAGACGTGAAGCTGACTTCTCAGCCGTTGCACCGTTAAGCCGCCTAGAAGTGCCTTCTAGATTTTTTCCACCCGGGGCTCTGCTTCTACCCCTCTTACCGCAGAAAATACAAATGCTGATGACAATTTGGAGGTGAGGCATTCACCTCTTCCGGCCCCATCACTGCCCTGTACGCTGCTCAGAAGACCGGAATTTTCCCTTATCACCTTGTTTGTTCCCGTGGCGGTGGAGGTTGAAATTTTCTTTATCCAGTTCCCTTGACTTTTGCAACCTCCTGCACTATAGAAAAATATGACAGCGTGCCTTGCAGAAGAAGCAGGTACGCCGCTGCATACGCCATTCTGGCTATCTGGGTGTCCAGATCGGTGACTTCTGTCGGCTGCCGCTTCTAATATATTTCTGGGCTGGTCGCATATTTACAGACCCAGTATCCATATGCACCAAGTCTGGGTCACTCCCCAAACCGAATTGTCACTTCTCATCTAGGAATGTGGAAGCGTTATTTTTTTCCTCATATATGTACCTCAGCAAATTCAACCATTTCACCCCTTTGTCTCCTCTGTGCGACGGTATAATCGAGATTTTCCCTTGCTTGGCTTTTCTCAGTTTTGGCATAGCCTATTCCCTTCAGGACGGGGGAAAAGCCGCGTGTGGCGGTGCATGTTTGAGGGCTTCCATGCTCCTCGTGTGTTCTGTAAGCGTGGAATCCTTATTTAGGTGTAGCCACCAACGTCACGCCTCCTCTGGTAAAGAAGATACCAATAACAGCTGTAAATATTCCGGCTTCTTGTGAAGACGGAAGTCTATGTTGAGGGAGCCGATGAACTTCTTCATTGCCTCGGCAGTGTCGTGGTGCCCGCTGCATAGAGGTAAGCGGCAATGTCAGAGGCATCTTCCGTTAATTACTCTTGGTAGGAAAACGCTTCCCACTAAATGAGATGCAGATACTTAACTTGATTCAGCTCCGCCAGGTTCGCAAAAGTTGAGCAGTCTCGACTGGGCATGATAATTTGGTAGATATTTGTCTCAGCTAAACCATGTGGGAGGCTAGCTGCTCATTGAGAAACTCACTTCCTCAGTATCTTGACTTCCTTCAGCTCAAGGTGTCCCTTAGATAGGCTCCAGGACAGCCGTTACAGTAACCATTGTTAAACGTCTATCCTACTGTCTCTCTCATCCTGCTATTTCCCTCTCAGTGGCCTAGCCATGTACCGAATTCCTCTGTGTAAATGGCAGTCCTCCTATGGGTCGTTCATTTCTGTAAGCTCTGAGTGGACTGGAGGACATCTGTCTATAAGGGAATGGCGTTGCTGGCTTCAGCGCTCCATCGGCACCTTCCATTCGTCAAGTCCCTTCAACTCTGCCATACTGAGCTTTTTGACAAAGAAAACAGACAGAATGTCTAAACTGCTTGCTTGCTTGTCTTTGGCAAGCGATTGCCTTCTCTAGGCGATCAAACGCTCTAGGCATTCCCTCTGTTCTCTTTTTCGAAAATTTAGTTTCCTTCCCCCGGAATAGTATATGTTGTTCAGAGATATTTGCCATTTTCCTCAGCCATGGGGGTTGGGCTTTGCACCTTATACTAGCCTCTCTTGAACGTGCAGTGCTATCAAGTGTAACGAGATTCTTCACACTTAACTGAGGATTGCCCCGAGCTGAAAGAGAATCACAATATTTCGTAAAACACCTGGCCTCTTCACTACTCCCCACGGATCCTGGGCATACGGGTATAGAGGCCTGGGGTTGGTGCGGAGATGAGGCAGTTTGTCATGAGTTGCATACAGGACGCTTCGCTGCACCTCCTCTTGCAAGGCAATTCCAACTGCTAGCATAGCCAAGCCCCCTACTGCTGCCTAGAGTAACATAGTAGACAATTGCAAAACGCATAACTGGCCAGCAGTATTCGGCCTGAGCCCAAGTGGATGCACACATGCCCACCTCATAGAGATCTTGCTTCATTAAAGGCTTGATGAGGAACACAATACCTGGCCTTGCTCATTAGAGTGTACCGTCTGTCTTTGCGACTTTACCATCCCCCACAATCTGCATGCAGACAAAAAGAGAAAAGAAACAACAGCAGGAGAGGAAGAAGAAGAGGTTTCTGCCAACAGTTTTGAGGGGGCAGCCTGTCCTGAATGCAATTGTTGCTGCAATTGTAACTAAGGGTTCATGAAATCAAGCTGCGAAGGGGAGACAAAAGAAATATCAACTATTATATAATTGTTTAATGCCTCTGAACATTTTCCGCTGCATAGAAAATATTTTTAAACTCAAATTTCTATGCTAGGGGCCGCCCACAGTGCGGGAGTAGCTGTATCAATTCTCTTGACTATCAGCTAAAGATGAGTGAATTGATTGATATATCGCAGCCAACCACACTTTAACTATAAATACGGAGTGAAATAGGTTAAATAAATACATTAATTCATGAAATAAACTAAATAAATGCATAAATAAATGCAAAACATATATACATTTCACTCAGCCGAGCAGTGTGTGCTCGTGCTGATGGTTGCTAGTGCTGGTTCCTTCTAGAGCCTCTCTTGCCTCTTTTCTGCCTGTCCCTGTTTTTTCTTTCTTTTTTCTTTATTATTTTTCTATTAAAAAGGGGTTTTTCAAGAAATTTCAGAAAAATATATTATTCTCTCAACTCCACCCATCCGCTGCTGCTGTCGCGCTAACCCAGGTGACCCCCCTGTAGGGCAAATGAACTTTTTGCAGTTTTCTTCCTCTTGTCCTGCAACACCTTCCCTCAGGTTTAGGGTTTAGGGTTTAGGGTTTAGGGTTTAGGGTTTGGGG
>CAJFCZ010000596.1:0-10259 GCA_904066245.1 Eimeria sp. OTU-Y | reverse complement strand
GGCTTACGCTTGCTTGATATATATCCAAGCAAGCGTAAGCCATACGGACCACAGAAATCATATGAGACGGTCTATACTGACGGATGCGCCGCCCGCAATCCCAAATGCCCCTGCAAACGCATACCCGCACCTAACGAATGCTTATTATGCATTACAAAGGTGAGTCTTCCACCCCAAACTGCATACGCGTACCTACGTACCCAGGGATAACTACGTATGAACAAATCGACATACGCTCTGCGGGTAAGAAACCATTTCCAGCTGAATCGTATCTATTTCTGCACATAGACTCTCGTCAGCAATCTGTTACACCAACAAAATTGTGCCCCTTGGAGCCCTAAACACCTAAACCCTAAACCGCGACAAAGAACGGGTTGCTTTCCCACCAAAGGGATATTGAATGAAATTCAAATTCCTAAATAATGTATGCGTTTGTGCGGATCAAATTCGAGGGCTACGTCTGCTCTGGTGACAACATTTCCCAGAGAAAAGCCTTCTAATCGTCAACGCACTCTCTGTTTCACAATGGCGAGGAAAAAGTATTCTTTCACCGGCTTGCAATAGCAGCTGAACCACCCTCGCCCATGGTATAGGGCAGGTTGCCCAAGGTTCACCCAACATAGCCCATGACTTGTAATTCAGCGCAACGTCGCATTTGCAGAAGCAGCTTGTTCACAAATCAACCTATCCTTGATTCGTCAAGGATACCCCTAAATGGATCCAACACAGAAATATTTCCAAGTGTCTGAAGTTACTCCATTTTGACATGCCTGCACTTACTGCGATGCTACTCCTCCTAGCAATATCACTACATATTGCAGCACTTGCCATATACACACGCATGCCACCAAAAGTAATGGGGAATACTATGTTCCCTCACTACTAGGCAATCATGCCACTTAACCGCATATGCCTCACAAAATCTCCAATACAGCTCGCTGTAATTTTGCGCAAATTGGGTTGATGGCTGGGGACACTGCCCTGCGTTTGAAAAAGATGCATCGTGACACATTACAACACGAGGAAATACAAAAATATTGCGACCCGTCACATATTCCACTTGACTAGGCATCTACTTAAAAACAACACCACCCTGCCGGCATTTGCATACTGTGCTACCAAGCATTTGCTACCAACGTACCCACTGCACATCCATTCCGCCCGACTTCTTGTGAAGTGCAGCATTCACAAACAATGAACGCAACAAGCCGATTCCTTTCACTTCCAGCGCATGATGCAACAATCCGGACCAAAGGGTGCCACAAGACTCTGCTACTAGTGGAAATGAGACATACCGCCTTTTGCAGGAATACGCAACACCCCTCCGTGCAACATGAGCTCATTATTCACTCCGCCCTGCTCTTATCTCAGCTCCCGAGAGCAGCCCGAATTACTAACACAGATATTCATTCCAGCTTGCGCGAGTGATTCACAACAGGCAGCCCACTAATACTTCACCGGCGCTCCGAGAACTCACAACCTGATAATGCACATCGCAATGAAGGCATGACTTCTTTGTCAAAACATGTGCCCGTCCCTTCAATAATATGCAGGCAGTTATCCACCGCCTGACGGATGCGAGAAATATAAGGCATCACGCTGGGGAAGCGGCGCAGATAAGCACAACAGCTGCAGAGTGCGATTATATGCAGGAAGCCAGCGTCCCTCGACTGCGAGGTGCAAAACACCATGCCTTATATATAGTACAAACCCACATTCTGTTATTATACAGCGGAATTCAAAGGCCGAGCTCTAGAATTCGGCACACGTCTAGTAATGCAAGATGCTTACCATGTGAAATTGTACTGGACTCACGCTCTACACAATCACACAGAATAAGCAACAAACCAAGGGCCTTAAGCATCACGAAACAACCCGGGTTCAAGTGTTTTCAAGCCATTACCAATATGCTATTGCATAAGCATCAGGAAAACTTGAGCTCACATGCTGAGAATGTAGACAACGCAGTGAAGAGCCCTCAACTATTCGCACACCAACATCGTCAGGCGTCCTTTAACTGGATGATGCAACGATACCCACACAAAAAAAGTCATGAATAACACTGGCCGCAAATTACCTAACCACAAAAAATGCCAGGCTAATACAGCACGCTCCTCTATAGAACAAACACACACTATTGACCAAAAACAGCTTCATCACAGATCAAGCGTACTGCCTGCTCGCAGGAAGCAAAGGCACCATGAGGCATACTTAGCGACACCTTAAAATCTGGGCCATGCCATTCGCACTAATGACTGCGCGAACCGGACAGATCAAGCGTACTTCCTGCTCGCAGGAAGCAAAGGCATCATAAGGCACACTTATCGGCTCCTTAAGCATCTGCTATACAGGATGAAAGCATATGTGTTCACCAGACACAAATCGCTACATTTGCAAAATGTCCACTCCGGAGCCTAGCCTGACTCAAACCCACCTGCGCTGAATTGCCCACAAGCCACCCTATCAGCATTAGCAGTGGCAACAAACCACCGGACCACGACAGATGCCAAGCTAACAAAGCACGTTTTTCAATCTGAGACCTATTTCTACAATTGGTAAGCAAACCCTCGCAACTGAAAACGAACTTATTGGCACAGAACAAACCGTGCGACATCATATTCCCAATGAACAGTCGGCGAGCCGGATAGATGAATCGTACTTCCTGCTCGTAGAAAACCAACAGCCTCATCAAGCAGACTTGTCAACTGCGTAAGCATCTACTATACAGGACTACCGCGCATTTTCTCAGCATTGCTTTGCATTCGCACAAAGTCCATTCCGGAGCTTTGCCTGGCTCAATGATCCCCAGCGAGTTTGTCCTCTCCGGACATAGTTTGGCATGCAAACTTGATAAAAAGGCGCCTTCACGCATAAAAACGCCTGCGGTAGCTTACCCACAAAGCCGGCACGGACAATTGCAACAATGTGCCAAACCATGACAAATGACAACCTAATAGTTCACGTTCATTTATGAGGCTCGTTTCTACTTTTGGTAAGCAAAACCTTCCTCATGAAAAGGAATATATTTGCGCAAAACAAAGTCTGGGTGCCACGATTCGCATGAATGACTGCGCGAACCAGACAGATCAAGCATACGTCCTGCTCGCAGGAAGCAAAGGCATCATGAGGCACACTTATCGACTCCTTAAGCATCTGCTATACAGGATGACAGCATATCTGTTCACCAGACACAAATCGCTACATTTGCAGGAAGTCCACTCCGGAGCCTAGCCTGACTCAAACCCACCTGCGCCAAATTGCCCAGAAACCACCCTATCAACATCAGCAGTGGCAACAAACCACCGGACCACGACAAATGCCAACCTAGTAAACCACGTTTTTCTGTCTGAGTTCTATTTCTACAATTGGTAAGCAAGCCCTCGCCACTCAAAACGAACTTATTGGCACAGAACAAACCGTGCGACATCATATTCCCAATGAACAGTGGGCGACCCGGATAGATGAATCGTACACTCTGCTCATAGAAAACCAAAAGCCTCATCAAGCAGACTTGTCAACTGCATAAGCACCTTCTATACAGGACTACCGCGCATTTTCTCAGCATTGCTTTGCATTCGCACAAAGTCCATTCCGGAGCTTTGCCTGGCTCAATGATCCCCAGCGAGTTTGTCCTCTCCGGACATAGTTTGGCATGCAAACTTGATAAAAAGGCGCCTTCACACACAAAAACGCCTGCGGCAGCTTACCCACAAAGCCGGCACGGACAATTGCAACAATGTGCCAAACCATGACAAATGACAACCTAATAGTTCACGTTCATTTATGAGGCTCGTTTCTACTTTTGGTAAGCAAAACCTTCCTCATGAAAAGGAATATATTTGCGCAAAACAAATTCTGGGTGCCACGATTCGCATGAATGACTGCGCGAACCAGACAGATCAAGCGTACATGCTGCTCGTAGGAAGCAAAGGCATCATAAGGCACACCTATCGACTCCTTAAGCATCCGCTATACAGGATGGCAGCATATCTGTTCAGCAGACACAAATCGCTACATTTGCAGGAAGTCCCCTCCGGAGCCTAGCCTGACTCAAACCCACCTGCGCTAAATTATCCACAACCCACAATATCAGCATTAGCAGTGGCAACAAACCACCGGACCACGACAAATGCCAACCTAACAAAGCACGTTTTTCAATATGAGTTCTATTTCTACAATTGGTAAGCAAGCCCTCGCCACTCAAAACGAACTTATTGGCACAGAACAAACCATGCAACATCATATTCCCAATGAACAGTGGGCGACCCGGATAGATAAATCGTACTTCCTGCTCATAGAAAACCAAAAGCCTCATCAAGCAGACTTGTCAACTGCGTAAGCATCTACTACACAGGGCCATCGCGCATTTGTTCAACACTCGCAAATGGTTGCATTCGCACTAAGTCCATCCCGGACCTTTGCCTGGCTCAATGGCCCTCACCAAGTCTGTTCTCTTCGGACACAGTTTGACATGCACACTCAATAAAAAGGCGCCTCCACAAGCAAATACCCGTGCAGTAACCTACCCTCAAATCACCATATACAGTGACAATCGCAACAAAGTCCCAAGCCATGACAAATGCCAACCTAATAATCCACATTCATGCACGAGGCCTGTTTCTACTATTGGTAGGCAAAACCTTCCCCATGAGTTTATTTGCGCAGAACAACACCTGCGCCATGCCAATCGAACGAATGACTACGCGAACCAGACAGATCAAGCGTACATGCTGCTCGCAGGAAGCAAAGGCATCATAAGGCACACTTATCTATCGACTCCTTAAGCATCTGCTATAAAGGGTGACAACATATTTGTTCAGCAGACACAAATCGCTAGATTTGCAAGATGCCCACTCCGGAGCCAAGCCTGACTCAAACCCACCTGCGCTAAATTATCCACAAGCCTCCATATCAACATTAGCAGTGGCAACAAACCACCGGAGGGCGGCACGCGCCAACCTAACAAAGCACATTTCTTAATCTAAGGCTCGTTTCTACCATTGGCAAGAAAAAACCTCAGCGAACGAACTCACCTGCATAGAACAAACCGTGCGACATCATATTCCCAATGAACAGTGGGCGAGCCGGATAGATGAATCGTACTTTCTGGTCAAAACAAACCAAAAGCCTCATCAAGCAAACCTGTCAACGGCGTAAACATCAACTATGCAGCACCGCCGCGCAATTGCGCTACACTCGCAAATGGCTGCTTTCGTACCAATTCCATGCCGGACCTTTGCCTGGCTCAATGGCCCTCAGCAAGCCTGCTCTCTTCGGACCCAGTTTGGCATGCACACTCAATAAAAGGCGCCTCCACACGCAAATACCCGTGCAGTAACCTACCGTCAAATCATCATATACAGTGACAATCGCAACAAAGTCCCAAGCCATGACAAATGCCAACCTAATAATCCACATTCATGCACGAGGCCTGTTTCTACTATTGGTAGGCAAAACCTTCCCCATGAGTTTATTTGCGCAGAACAACATCTGCGCCATGGCAGTAGAAAGAACGCCTACTCAAATCAGACAGATCAGGCGTACTTTCTGCTCGCAGGAAGCAAAAGCATCATGAGGCATACTTAGCGACTCCTCGAAATCTGGGCAATGCCACTCGAAAGAATGACTGCGCGAACCAGACAGATCAAGCGTACTCCCTGCTCGCAGGAAGCAAAAGCATCATGAGGCATACTTCGCGACTCCTTAAAATCTGGGCCATGCCATTCGCACTAATGACTGCGCGAACCGGACAGATCAAGCGTACTTGCTGCTCGCAGGAAGCAAAGGCATCATAAGGCACACTTATCGACTCCTTCAGCATCTGCTATACAGGATGACAACATATCTGTTCAGCAGACGCAAATCGCTACATTTGCAAGATGTCCACTCCGGACCCTACCCTGGCTCAAACCTACCTGCGCTAAATTGCCCACAAGCCACCCTATCAACATTAGCAGCGGCAACAAACCACCGGACCACGACAAATGCCAAAATAATAAAGCACGTTTCCCTGCCTGAGACCTATTTCTACAATTGGTAACCAAACCCGCGCCACTGAAAGCGAATATGTTGGCACAGAACAAACCGTGGGACATCATATTCCCAATGAACAGTCGGCGAGCCGGATAGATGAATCGTACTTTCTGGTCACAAAAAACCAAAAGCCTCATTAAGCAAACTTGTCAACTGCGTAAGCATCTACTATACAGGACAGTCGCGCATTTGCTTAACACTTGCAAATGGTTGCATTGGCATTAAGTCCATTTCGAAGCTTTGCCTGGCTCAATGGCCCTCACCAAGTCTGTTCTCTTCGGACCCAGTTTGGCATGCACACTCAATAAAAACGCGGCTCCACACGCAAATACCCGTGCAATAACCTACCCTCAAATCACCATATACAGTGACAATCGTCACGAAGCCCCAAGCCATGACAAATGCCACCCCAATAATCCACCTTCCTGCATGAGGCCCGTTTCTACTAATGATAGGCAAAACCTTCCCCATGAATTTATTTTCGCAGAAGAAAAGCTGCACCATGCCAGTCGAACGAATGACTACGCGAACCAGATAGATCGAGCGTACTCTCTGCTCGAAGGAAGCAAATGCATCGTGAGGCATACTTAGCGACTCCTTAAAATCTGGGCCATGCCACTCGAAAGAATGACTACGCGAACCAGACAGATCAAGCGCACTTCCTGCTCGCAGGAAGCAAAGGCATCATAAGGCACACATATCGACTCCTTAAGCATCTGCTATGTAGGATGGAAGCATATTTGTTCAGCAGACACAAATCGCTACATTTGCAAGATGTTCACTCCGGAGCCTAGATTGGCTCAAACCCATCTGCGCTAAATTATCCACAAGCCACCCTATCAACATTAGCAGTGGCAACAAACCACCGGACCACGACAAATGCCAACTTAAGAAATCACGATTCTCTGTCTGACTCATATTTATACAATTGGTAAGCAGACCCTCGCCACTCAAAACGAACTTATTGGCACAGAACGAATCATGCGACATCATATTGCCAATGAACAGCGGGCGACCCGGATAGATGAATCGCACTTGCTGCTCGTAGAAAACCAAAAGCCTCGTCGTACAGATTTGTCAACTGTGTAAGCATCTACTATACAGCACCATCGCCCATTTGCTCAACACTTGCAAATGGTTGCATTCGCACTAAGTCCATCCCGGAGCTTTGCCTGGCTCAATGGCCCTCACCAAGTCTGTTCTCATCGGACCCAGTTTGGCATGCACACTCAATAAAAACGCGCCTCCACACGCAAATACCCGTGCAGTAACCTACCCTCAAATCACCATATACAGTGACAATCGCAACAAAGTCCCAAGCCATGACAAATGCCACCCCAATAATCCACCTTCCTGCATGAGGCCTGTTTCTACTAATGATAGGCAAAACCTTCCCCATGAGTTTATTTGCGCAGAATAAAATCTGCGCCATGCCACTCGAAAGAATGACTACGCGAACCAGACAGATCAAGCGTACTCTCTGCTCGAAGGAAGCAAATGCATCGTGAGGCATACTTAGCGACTCCTTAAAATCTGGGCCATGCCACTCGAAAAAATGACTACACGAACCAGACAGATCAAGCGTACTTTCTGCTCGCAGGAAGCAAAGCCATCATAAGGCACACTTATCGACTCCTTAGGCATATCCTATACAGGATGACAGCATATTTGCTCAGCAAACACAAATCACTACGTTTGCAGGAAGTCCACTCCAGCGCCAGGCCTGACTCAAACCCACCTGCGCTAAATTATCCACAAGCCACCCTATCAACATCAGCAGCGGCAGCAAACCACCGGACCAGGGCAAATGCCAACCTAATAAAGCACGTTTCTCTGTCTGAGTCATATTTCTACAATTCGTAAGCAAACCCTCGCCAGTCAAAACGAACCTGTTGCCACACAACAAAACATGCGACATCATATTCCCAATGAACAGTGGGCGACCCGCATAGATGAATCGTACTTTCTGGTCATAAAAAACCAAAAGCCTCATCAAGCAAACCTGTCAACTGCGTAAGCATCTACTATACAGGACCATCGCCCATTTGCTCAACACTCGCAAATGGCTGCATTCGCATTAAGTCCACTCCGGAGCCTTGTCCGGCTCAATGGCCCTCACCAAGTCTGTTCACTCCCGACCCAGTTTGGCATGCATACTCAATAAAAAGGCGCCTCCACACGCACATGCCCGTGCAGTAGCCTACCCTCAAATCACCATATGCAGTGAAAATCGCAACAAAGTCCCAAGCCATGACAAATGCCAACCTAATAATCTACATTCATGCACGAGCCCTGTTTCTACTAATGATAGGCAAAACCTTCCCCATGAGTTTATTTGCGCAGAACAAAATCTGCGCCATGCCACTCATGGGGAAGGTTTTGCCTACCAATAGTGATTTTGCGCAGAACAAAATCTGGGCCATGCCACTCGGAAGAATGACTACGCGAACCAGACAGATCAATCGTACTTCCTGCTCGCAGGAAGCAAAAGCATCATGAGGCATACTTAGCGACTCCTTAAAATCTGGGCCATGCCACTCGAAAGAATGACTGCGCGAACCAGACAGATCAAGCGTACTTTCTGTTCGCAAGCAAAGGCATCATCAGGCACACTTATCGACTCCTTCAGCATCTGCTATACAGGATGACAGCATATTTGTTCAGCAGACACAAATCCCTACATTTGCAGCAAGTCCACTCCGGAGCCTAACCTGGCTCAAACCCACCTGCGCTAAATTATCCACAAGCCACCCTATCAGCATTAACAGTGGCAACAAACCACCGTACCACCACAAATGCCAACCTAATAAAGCACGTTTCTCTGTCTGAGTCATATTTCTACAATTCGTAAGCAAACCCTCGCAACTGAAAACGAACATACTGGCACAGAACGAATCATGCGACATCATATTCCCAATGAACAGTGGGCGGGTCGGATAGATGAATCGTACTTTCTGGTCACAAAAAACCAAAAGCCTCATCAAACAGAGTTGTCAACTGCGTAAGCATTTACTATACAGGACCATCGCGCATTTGCTCAACACGTGCAAATGGTTGCAATCGCACCAAGTCCATTCCGGAGCTTTGCCTGGCTCAATGGCCCTCACCAACTCTGTTCTCTGCGGACACAGTTTGCCATGTACACTCAAGAAAAAGGCGCCTCCACACGCAAATACCCGTGCAATAACCTACCCTCAAATGACCATATACAGTGACAATCCTCACGAAGTCCCAAGCCATGACAAATGCCACCCCAATAATCCACCTTCGTGCATGAGGCCTGTTTCTACTAATGATAGGCAAAACCTTCCCCATGAGTTTATTTTCGCAGAACAAAATCTGCGCCATGCCACTCGAAAGAATGACTACGCGAATCAGACAGATCAAGCGTACTTCCTGCTCGCAGGAAGCAAACGCATCGTGAGGCATACTTAGCGACTCCTTAAAATCTGGGCCATGCCACTCGAAAGAATGACTGCGTGAAGCAGACAGATCAAGCGTACTGCCTGCTCGCAGGAAGCAAAGGCATCATAAGGCACACTTATCGACTCCTTAAGCATCTGCTATACAGGATGACACCATATCTGTTCAGCAGACACAAATCGCTACATTTGCAGGAACTCCCCCCCGGAGCCTAGCCTGACTCAAACCCACCTGCGCTAAATTATCCGCAAGTCACCCTATCAACATCAACAGCGGAAAACAAACCACCGGACCACCACAAATGCCAACCTAACAAAGCAGGTTTCTTAATCTAAGGCTTGTTTCTACTACTGGTAAGCAAAACCTCAGGGAACGAACTCACCTGCACAGAACAAACCATGCGACATCATATTGCCAATGAACAGTGGGAGAGCCGGATAGATGTAGCGTACTTTCTGGCCACAAAAAACCAAAAGCCTCATCAAGCAGAGTTGTCAACTTCGTAAGCACCTACTATACCGGACCACCGCGCATTTGCTCAACACTTGCAAACGGTTGCATTTGCATTAAGTCCATTCCGGAGCTTAGCCTGGCTCAATGGCCCTCACCAAGTCTGTTCTCTTCGGACCCAGTTTGGCACGCACACTCAATAAAAACGCGCCTCCACAAGCAAATACCCGTGCAATAACCTACCCTCAAATCATCATATACAGTGACAATCGCAACAAAGTCCCAAGCCATGACAAATGCCACCCCAATAATCCACCTTCCTGCATGAGGCCTGTTTCTACTAATGATAGGCA